>JABUQX010034507.1:27500-35000 GCA_015478945.1 Trachelipus rathkii | reverse complement strand
ATACTTACTGATCCATAAAGGTTCACATGAATCTAATTATCCTGTACAATAACGGGAATTTTAATTTATTTCTTCATTTATTAAGTTCTCCGATTATAGTATTCTCAGCTGCTATTTCTTTGATATTAAAAAGTTGTTTTTTTTTTCTTTACGTTCACATAATTAATGCTTATAACGTTTTACAAGTATACTGTTTTTCAGGGAATGTGTTTGAGGAATTAACTTTTAGTGCAGCTGTTGATTTGTTGGATGAGTGAGTGGTTCTCCCTTGCAAATAATTGTACCTAGATCGAATCCATATAGACTATAAGCGTTGTTAAATTTCAATTAGATAATTATATTATATGCATTTTTAGTTGCTGTATATTTATTGATAAACTTGTGTTATAATTCTTTTAAAACGGTCTTTAAAAATTAGGGTCCCAAGACTGATGTTTATACGACTTTGAAATGGTTTACTAGGATGACCATTCATATTCATCTAGCCTTTAGTACACATATAGTTCCTAATTACTACCTATACATGGTTTCGTGAATGGGAATCGACAACCATGTTACTGTGTTAATAATATAGTTTATCAGCCTATGAAACACGAAATACAGTGATAGGAGATTATCTGACATCTGCATAATAATAATAATAGTGCCAGTCATCCAGCTATCGACAACTGCATTAATATACGCAAATTTGTTGCGGAATATTTGCTTGAGAAATCATACTTCAATAATTCCGGATGTTACACATCTGGGGTTATAGAAGTATTCAATGCATAGCCATCACGGAAACTATTTTTTTACTCCTTGTTTTCAATTGTTTATTAGTTCCAAAAAAGTTTGAGTCTCAACTCCTATTTTGGTCTAACCATTTAATTTTTTTTTTTCAATTTCACTGCTAATTCCCACACGTTAGTAGTAACGTATATAATTATATTATTTATATTTATATTTTGCAATTCATGGATCTCTCTCTCTCTCTCTCTCTCTCTCTCTCTCTCTCTCTCTCTCTCTCTCTCTCTCTCTCTCTCTCTCTCTCTCTCTCTCTCTCTCTCTCTCTCTCTCTCTCTCTCTCTCTCTCCTCTCTCTCTCTCTCTCATATTCTTTCTCTTTTTTTCTTTTTCTCTTTCTTTCTCTTTCTCTCTTTCTTTCTTTCTTTTTTTTCTTTTTTTTCTTTCTCTCTTATATATATATATATATTATATATTATATATATATATATATATATATATATATATATATATATATATATATAATTTAAAATATTTTTATTAATTATTAATATATAATATATATATATATATTGTGTGTGTGTGTGTTTCTGAATTTCTGAGTTATACAACTCTGTTACAAGACACTAATCTATCCAGCCAAACATATCGTTATCACACTTACACATAAAAATATCCACTTCATGAACAATGACCAAATTTTCCATTTACCCATCAATAGAAAACAAGTTCAACAAAAAAAATATTACAATTTAGTTTAACATGGTATATATCCCTCCATCTACATACCAACACTACCCGCAAAGTTATGTTACTGACCCGTCCCCCTAAGGACAATATAACAACTTAATAATAGCCAGGGACTTAAAAGCACACAACCCAGCATGACATAAAACTCACATATATATATATATATATATATATAGTATATATATATATATATAATATATATACATATATAATAATAATATATATATATATATTTATATATATATATATATAGTATATACTATAATATAATAGTATATATATATATATATATACCAAGTGGTGATGCACTTATAGACAACTTAGATTCACTCAGTATCCTCAAGAACTGAAATGAACTTACTCGTCGACCTTTACAATATAGCCAGAACTCCTAATCCCCTGACATCTCCTTCTACTCCCCCCCAAAAGCAAGTCACCACAATCTGCCTAGCGTTTCATGCTCTCTCCTCAGATTACATTCCAATATTATCACCATTCGACATAAACAACCTACATACACATTTATCAAATACACGAAAGTAAACTGGGAAGCTTATACAGACCTCATAGAACTGTATTTATACTTCCTTCAAATAGCAGATTTTACCTCTCAAAGCAAAAATATAACACTCCAATAAAATAATTCCAAAAGCACCTAAAAAACTCCTCCCACATGACCACCTTAAACAATTCAACCCCCCCCCCCCAACTTTTTCAACATAAATTGACACCCTCATTAAACAAAGAAGCTTCCTCAGACAAAATAAACAACCGAATCAAGATCAGATAAACTAAATCATAGAATAAACAATAGAATAAACATTATAATCAACTAACTCAGAAAAAGAATTAGTATACTCAAATATAAACCATAAAACCAACACTACAAAAATACTCCGAACCAAATAAAAAATTCACACTTCACACACACACTCAGCCACCACCAACCCACGAAGCCATCTATGAACAAAAAAACAAAATTCTCAACCCAAAACACCAATGCATTATTCTTATGTCATAGATTATTCAAAAATTGGTCACATACCCACAAACCCCACTAACAGATAAATAATTAAACTACTTGAAAGGTTAAAAACCCTTAGAAGTATTCAATATTATTAAAAACTTTAAAAAAACTCACAAGCAGTAGGACCCGACCATATATTCAATATTCACCTCAAAAACATAGGAACAAATCCTATCACAGCCTCTTAAACTTTAATATTTTAACGTTTAGTTCAAAAGTGTGGCCAAGCCACAAACACATTCTACCACCGAAAGCATAAACATATAATACCAATATTAAAATCAAGCAAACCATCTAATAACACAACTTTGTACAGACGTATATCATTTCATTCTACAATATCCAAAGGATTTGGAAAATCAATCTTTCTTAGAATTTCCCTCTCATCTCTCTATCAGACTCACGACATGATTTTCGACAAAAGAACTATGCTACTACTCCCTTAACCGATATAACCCAACTCATTCTCATGGGGTTCTAACCAAACTCCACCTCAAAGTATTCTCCTTAGCAATATATATCAACAAGACATTTTTTTTATACTGTCCCCGTCACCTTTTAATGGACAAATTCTTAAACAGACGTAACCATAAAAGACAAAATATAATAGCAAATTCCTATACGGTCGTACAGGTAAATATCCAAGGACACTACTAATTCAGTTCATACAAATTATATAATGGAGTTCCCCAGGAGTGAGCCAGCTCTTACATCTTTTCACTTAAACTTACTTTAATCTTACTTATGTCAATGACCTCTCTTACATAACCAGTTCCCCTTCTATAAATTTAATGAATATGATTATTTTCATGGATGATTACCATTACAAATCACAACTCATAAAAAATCACCTTCTCTAAATAATATAATATAGCATGCAGTGAAGAACTGCAATAAATAATAAACAATTTCGAGTATAGTAAGCTTAAATGAGCTAAATAATAATCAGATATGACTCATGAATCACCTCAAATTAAAAAATACATCATAGATTACTATACCTTACCTTTACCCCTCAGACAAAAGAGAATCTAAAATCCACCAGTAATATTCCTATCAAACAGTTGACTCCCTCTCTACAAACCATCTAGGTTTGACCTTTGAGATAACACAGTGTTAGACTAATTAATCCACCTTATACTCCCCCCAACAGCAAAATAATCCTTATCAAGAGTAAGGCCACTTTATTAATAAATTTACCATGCACTGAAAACTATTATGTGAATTAAACTTTTGTGAGCCAGCATAAAGAATCTTTCGCAATAGTATAAAGACATTACATCCGTTTTGTCCTAAATTATGCATTACCTGCCAGGGCTCCCACAAAATTACAATCCAATTAAATTCAAATGTTTGGAAACCGTGTGATTATATTCGTGCCAAATAAAGGCTACTCAGGATGATAAAATACTCTGCCTTCCCTCCACTCTCCTCCATCATCTACTAACTCAAACAAAAATTCTCCTTTCAAAAGCAAATTTATTTAGAGTCAATATATAGTGTGCCTGTCCTCAAATTTACTACACTAAATCACTCCCAAGAAATCACCCCTGCATCAAACATTCCAACAACCCTCCATACGTAGAAAGAAAAAAACACACCAGCATTATACTATTGTCATATTCAACACTATTCCCTCCTCACCACCAGATACTCCCATTATACTATACACATTCACACACAATTAACTATAAGAGCGATCTCCGCATACCCAAATAATCACCATACTATGAAAAACACCTTATCACACCTGATAAATCTATATCATCTAGCGGACAACAAAACTATTTGGCATTCTGTCAAACCCTTTATGTATTGCTGCCCCGTCTCAGTGCGGTTGATAATAATTATATGGCTCCATCCCTTCCTTCATAATGAAATTACAAATTTAAATAAACAATAAAGTTCCAACCCTCTTCACACTGTTAAAGAATGTTTTTTCCAGACTAAAGACAACACACATCTCTTGCTATATAGACTGCCGTGACTTAACGAACATCAGACGCAATTTCAATACTTTTTTTTTCCTTAACGTATCACTGGTCCCGCCCTACTGTCGTGGCACAGTGTCTGGAGGTATACCTTTTCTCGTAGGAAAGGACCGGGGAGCGACCAAATATATATATATATACTAGTATACTATATATATATATATATATATATATATATATAATTTACTATATATATAATATATATATATATATAAATATATATATATATATATATATATTGTCGGGAGCGACAAATATATATATATATATAATATAATATAATATATATATAGTATATATATACATAATATAGTAATTATATATATATATATATATATATAGTATATAATATATATATATATATATATATATATATCATATATATATATATATATATATATATATATATTATATATATATATATATATATAATATATATATATATATATATATAGTTACAAAAGGAGATTATTTAGCTATAAATGTTAAAAATAGCGGCCATTTGTATGCATAAATTCTTGTAAAAGGAAAAAACATTATCTTTATTGATCAGAAATTAATCAATGTTCTTTCAGAAACACTACCGACAATTTATTATTATTATTATTATTATTATTATTATTATTATTATTATTATTATTATTATTATTATTATTATTATTATTATTATTATTATTATTATTATTCTTTAATGTGAGCTTTGCACGCCTTTTCCAATTTTTCCAAGGTATCAACCGCTTCATGTTTGATTTTTTTAAGGACTATTCTAGAATAGAATAGAACAACCGCTTTCTGAACTTTTAATCTAATATTTCGCCTGGCCACTTCAGGCATCATCAGAGACGAGTTCAAGACTAATTTAACAATTGATGAAACAAAATAAATGTTATTTAAATATAAATTTGAGGTAACAAATTAAAGTTTTATAATTAACGTTAAATCTAAAATCCTTAAATAATAATTATATCAATAGAGAGATTCTATCTAGCCAAACCTAAAAAAATGTTCAAAAAATTTTCCATTTCATTGTATTTGTGTGATATATTGGGCTGTGCTTTTTTATTAAGAAAATTTTTTGAACATTTTTTAGGTTTGTCTAGATAGAATCTCCCTATTATATAATTATTATTTTAAAGATTTTAGATTTAACTGTCTAGTTTATTATATCTTCCTAATTTGTCTACTCACATTTATGTTTTTATATTTTAAAATTAACATTATTTTTGTTTCGTCATGTTGCTAAATTAGTGATCTTAGAAAACTCGTTCTCTTAGATGTATGTGCTTTTGAAGGGGGAGCATGGCCAGAGAGCTATAATTAGGATTAAAAGTGTCCAAGAGAAGCCAGTTGCGAGTCTCGCGTCCATCCTATTCCTCAGAACCTTATTCCTTATATATAGAACAGAACCTTAAATTTAATTGGTGAAGCGTCGTTGATACCCTTTGTCGGAACTATTAGATTGGAAAAGGCTTATGCTTAAATAATCTCACAAATTTTATTGATTTTAATTATTATATTATATATTATTATATATTTATTATTATATTATTAATGGCGCACACACTAATATATGTATCTTATCTTTTTATATTTTCATATATCTATATTATTTTGAGTGTTTATTATCCCTGACATATATATATTTATATATAGTTGTAATTACATTATTATCTGTATAAAACGTTATCATTAATCATATTATTATTATTATTATTATTATATTATTATTATTATTATTATTATTATTATTATTATTATTATTATTATTATTATATTATTATTATTATTATTATTATATTTTATTATTATTATTATTATATTATTATTTATTATTATTATTATTATTTATTTTTATTATTATTATGATATATTATTATTATTTATTTGATCTATTATTATTATTATTTATATTATATATATAATACTCACGTATCATTCAATTAAGTGTGCATTATATTATTATCTGGCGGATTATCTATATTTATTATCTCATTTATATATTATTTATTACTATTGTATAATCTAGTATGAACAAATAGTCTAATATATTATTATTATTTTTTATTTTCAGATCCTGTAATATTTGAATTGTAAAATTTATAGTTTCCGTTAATATAGTTGCTGTTTTTATTATTAACTTCATTGCCATTATCATAATGTATTATTACTTTTTATTTATTTATTATATATATATATATATTGTTATTGTTATTGTATTGTTATTGTTAATAGTTTATTGTGTTAATGGTTATTTTATTGTATAGTTTTATATTGTTATGTATTGTTTATTGTTAATACTTTTGTTTGCTTTAAAGAGTTCATGTAGAATATACCTGTTTGTATTCTCATTCGTTATTCGTCTTTGTTATTGTTTACCTGTGAATTGTCATTTGTTCTTGTTATTGCCTTCTTGTTTTATTTTTACTGTGTGTTATTGTCTCTCTCGACATTGTTTATTATTTTACTCTCACTTATTCTCATACTTTATTCATCCTATTTCCTGATTATTATTATCTCTCATCTCTCATTTTTACTCTATCTATTATTTCTTTTACATCTCATTTCTCTATCTCTCATTCTTCTTTATTTATTTCTACTTCTATCTAATTTTTGTGCTTAGTAGCGCAGCAGCCTGGTCTTCACATTTGGATACTCCTCTAAAAAAATAAAAACGATGAACTCAATAAAAAACCACAACTTTGGCGCGTCCTTCTTAATGAATAAAAAATAGTCTACCAGCCTCTCAAAGCTTCGTGTTACATACACTTCCCTCCATAGGATTCTTTATATATTAATACTAATTATATATATTTATAATATATATATATTATATATTTTCATCTATTATATCATATAATATATATTTAATATATATTATATATTTATTATATTATATATATATACTATACTGTACATGTATATGTATATGTATATGTTATGTATATGTTACTGTATATGTAATATATATTTATACTATTATACTCATATATATAAATATTATTATCTA
>JABUQX010034507.1:12500-15000 GCA_015478945.1 Trachelipus rathkii | reverse complement strand
TTAACATTCCTCTCCCCTACCCCAAATGGTCCTATTATTCTTCCCACCCCTCCCTTCCCACTCCTCTCTGCATTCAAATCTCCGCCAATAGACCAAATTTTCAATCATTTACGGCCAAAACTTTCCCCCACTGCACGTAACTCACTCCAGAAATCTTCTCTCTACTCCTTCCTCGCTCATCTACTGGTCGGCAGATGCGCATCATAAAAACCCACATTCCCCCCCCAAATTCACTTTCACCCACATTATCCTCGAACTCACCTGCCTACCAACCTTACTTATCACACTCTTTCTTATAACTATTCCACCGCTTCCCTCGCTCTCGCACTCTTCTCGTTCACGGCCTGATATCACACCTTGTATTTTCCAAGTCCACCCTGCCCTCTTTCTTCAACTTAGTTTCAGTTATCCCCAGCACAATGCCAACCTTTTTTTTCTTTCAAACTTTAACGCCCCACTTCCTCCGCTCTTCAAATGCCTCGTTACCCACCTCACGTTTCATACTCCCACTTAATTACCTCTCTCTCCCATCTTTTTTTTTTTTTCCCCTTCTTATTATATACTCACTCAGGCTCACCCAGGCTGCACGCTTTATGGGATTCCCCACCCTAGGCACCTCCCAACACCTAAGGCCACCACCCCGCTCCCCAAATTTACCCACAACAACAACAATAACAATAAGAAAAGTTAAAATGATAATATAAAATAAAAGGTTAAAACCCACACTCTATAATTTATATTTATTCCTACACCCCTTCCCCCCTCCCCTCCTCCCTCCCTCTCCCTCTCCTTTCTTTCTCTTAAAATTTACACCCGTTAAAAACTTTATTTTTTTTTATTAAAATCTTTATTCAATCATTTAAAATTCCTTAAAATCACCTATATTTATAAATATATATTTTATTGAAATATTAAAACACGAAAATAATTAATAAATACGAATGACAATACAAAATAAAAAAATAAAATAATAAAAGGTTAAAACCTACACATTATCAATTTACATCTAACCTACACTTTATCTTTTTCTCCTTTCTATTTTTTCTTTTAAAATTTACCCGTTCAAACTTTATTTGTCTATTAAAAACTTTATTTAATTATTTACAATTCTTCAAAATCCCCGATAAATGAAGAGGTTTCCTTTTTTTTTTTTTTTTTCTTTTTTGAAAGTTTTGTACTATGATTAGTCTTTTAAATTTTAAATATTGATGGCTATATATTCACTTTTTTAATCGATGGAATGTATACTAACAACTCAAAATTTGAATTAGTTTACAGCGAAGATTTGCTTAGTTAATATAGCGCAATTTTCAATTGTACATTTTATTTGGTGGCAGTCTTAATGTATCAAGTTTAACCTTTAATCTTTGTATATATATATATATATATATATATATATATATTTTATATATTATATATATTATATTTTTATATATATATATATATATATATATATATATATATATATATATATATATATATATATATATATATATATGATATTATAATATAATAATAATTTGTATATTTGTTTCTTTATAGGAAAGTGGTACTCCATCTCCATTGAAAGAAAATTTACGGCAAGTCGAATCGTTGGAAAACGTTTACGAGAAATGGCAAAAGACCGAAAAAGATTTTGATAATCGGGGTAAGTCTACCTTCAAAATACGTTTTCTTTGTTTTTTTTTATCTTACTGAAAACGAAATTTTTTTAATTATTATTATGATTATTATTATTTATTATTATTATTATTATTATTATTATTATTATTATTATTATTATTATTATTATATTATTATCTATTATTATTATTAGTTATTATTATTATTATTATTATTATTATTATTATTATTATTATTATTATTATTATTATTATTATTATTATTATTATTATTATTATTATTATTATTATTATTATTATTATTATTATTATTATTATTATTATTATTATTATTATTATTATTATTATTATTATTATTATTATTAGTTACCGTTGTCAGTGTTTGTTGTTTTTGTTAATTAAATACATAATTCATTATGGGTGTTGATCAAAGAGTTCTTTAATATTCGCAAAGATTGACGTCAAATTCTACTACACATTATGAGTTAATTGCAATTTTCGGCAATTCTACAAAAAAGCTTGTTTAAACTTTTATTTGAGGCTCTAAGTGCTTTCACCTTCAGAAAGCGCATTACCTTCAGCCAAGGTTCAAATTTCATCAAGCACCTGCAGAAGTTTTGAAGAATGTTTATTTCAATTTGATTATATTATATGTATTCGAAGGTGTTTCGTATGTAAATTTGGATCTTTCGCTTTTATAAAAACCATCATATATTTTTTAACACCAATATTATGTGGTTTTCTATTACTTGATTTATATTCTTTTGGCCTATTTAAAGCTTGTGACTAACCTATTTCCTTTAGTAATCTAAACTGTGCATAATTAAGTCAGGGTAGCAGAATAATGCTGAAAAATCCTTAAAAATGTTATTCATTGT
>JABUQX010034507.1:0-2500 GCA_015478945.1 Trachelipus rathkii | reverse complement strand
GGGCTTCCAAAATATTATTTCCGTGTTTGCATCCTTTCATAGAGATAAAGACAAATAGTCTGATATTACCCATCAAGTATATAATACCGTTTATTTACATATAGACCTATTGATGCAATCATAAATAAGTCTTATGGAGGACAAAGGGGGGTGGGGGGGAGAGAATACCTGAAACTCACTATTAGGTAGGGGGAGGTGACGGCTTCAGCGTTAGGTGTGTCGTTATATTTATCAAGTCTTTCAGTTAATCAATCTTTACTATAAATTCGACTTCTGTTGCTACTACTACTACTACTACTACTACTACTACTACTACTACTACTACTACTACTACTACTACTACTACTACTACTACTACTATTGACTAAATAATAATAATAATAATAATAATAATAATAATAATAATAATAATAATAATAATAATAATAATAATAATAATAATAATAATAATAATAATAATAATAATAATAATAATTATTATTATTTTTATTATTTATAGTAATAGTATAAAAAAAATCCATAGGTTGAGCATATTGATTTGTTGTTTTATTAAATTTATGAATTTTAATTTTATGTATGAATTCATCTGAAGTCTTCTTATATTGTGTCACATATGTTCGATTCCGCGCGCACACACATACATATATATGCATACATACATAAACATACACAAAAATATTTTGATGTGTATTATGTAAGTTTTCAGGTATGTGTGTATGTGAGTATGTGCTATCATTGGTGTGTGCATCCGGATATATTGTCGTGAGAAATATGAAATCGGGTTTTAGCCTTAAATATTATTATTTTATTTCTAAAGTTCTTTAAAGAGGCAGATCGGAAATAGAGACAATAATAATAATAATAATATAATAATAATAATATAATAATAATAATAATAATAATAATAATAATAATAATAATAATAATAATAATAATAATAATAATAATAATAATAATAATAATAATAATAATAATAATAATAATAATAATAATAATAATAATTAAATACCTTAAATTCCAAGAAAAGAAATCTTGACAAACAACAGTCCTATTACAGTCGTCAGAATCGTAACGAAATATATCAGTAATATACAAAATGTTCACCTGTAATGTTGTGTCTCGGTTACAATGTACTGCAGTTAGTGCTGGTTGTTTCATTAATAGATAGTATCTCAGTGTATATAATCTGAGTTTCTGTAATAATAATAATAATAATATACATAATAATATATAATATATAAAATAATATAAAATAATATAAATAATATAAAATAATATAAATAATAATAATAATAATAATAATAATATATATAATATAAATAATAGATAATAATCAATAATATTAAAATAATGATAATTATAAATAATTAAAATAATTATAATATAATAAAATGTCTAATTATAATAATAATAAATAATAATAATAATTAATAATAATATAATAATAATAATAATAATAATAATAATAAATAAAATATAATAATTAATAACATTAATAAATAATATTAATTAATTAAAAATGGCCAAATTGGGGAATATTTTAACTCCAGAAAAAACAAGGAATCTGAACCACAAAAAATGTGCTGTAAATCAAGTGGTAAAAGTTTACAATTCTTCTATCAATTAGCACTTGAAAGTCTTTGGAGGGTTTTGACATTTCAGATAAGGAAAGTTGATAATGTTTTGACAGTCAACAACAATTTGGTTATTTTGTGCAAATAACAGAACAGATTATACATGATTCTCACACGAATCCAATCAACGAGATGAATTTCTGTTCCTCACTTACAGCAAGACGACGTTAGCTATATTACATTAAAAATTAGTGGACGCTGAAGATCTTTAAGACTGTCGGTCTGACCTCAGCGAAAGGCTCCGTAAACGACCGACTTCGCATCCGAATTTGGGCACATTTACACCTTTTATGTGTTCAATTGCGTTAGTTAAAAACCTTCTCAGCTGATTTCTTTGTCATTTCAAACACCAGCGTTTATGATGATAAAAAATTCGTTATTCAGATTTATCTTACCAAATCCGAATTAATGTAGTTCGTCATGCTGAAAGTGCACAAGACGTCAATCGTTTTCCATGCTAAGGAATTTTTAAATTTTTGACCCTCGAGCAGCAGACTATCCTTAAAAAAAAAACATCGGACCAGGATCGTTTGACACATCAACAAAAAAAAGAATATTCGTTCAAGAGTCGGAAACTTTATTTCGCTGTATTAATGCAAAATCAGAAACACGTTGTTAACCACCTATTCAAGGTCATTTTTCATACAACGATTCTTGATTTAATTTAAATCCTTAGCAAATTCCTACAAATACGATTATTGAATTATTATATATATAATATATATATATATATTATATATATATATATATATAATATATACTATATATTATATATTTATATATATATATATTATTATAAGTAGATATGTGATATATCTAGTTTTCCGAAAGTTACTGAGTGAGATATGCGATATATCAAATTTTCC
>JABUQX010034506.1:20000-25000 GCA_015478945.1 Trachelipus rathkii | reverse complement strand
ATATATATATATATATATATATATATATATATATATATATATTAGTTTCATTTATTCAATTTTACATGGTCGCTTCCTTTAGTGTTTCAAATTTAATGAAGTCAAATTTTATATTTCCAACTGTCAACAATCCTTCAAGTTATATGACATGCCCATCTCCATATATATATATATATATATATATATATATATATATATATATATATATATATATATATTTATATATATATATATATATATAGCAGTATATGTATATATATATTTATATACGTATATATATATATATATATATATATATATATATATATATATATATATATATATATATATATATATATATATATATATATATATATATATATATATATATATAAACTAACATTAATGATAATGCGACTCGAAGAACAGGAACGAGTGAAAATTGTTTTAAAGTTACATCTTAATTTCATTTTAATATATGACGCGTTCATTTGTAATTCTTAATCTCAAATTTGCTTTTTTTTTCAACTTGCTAAGATATAATGCGCATTATATATATATTCCTACTATATGTGTGTAATTAAACGCCTGATTTGCATTATAGCAAAACATTTTTAAAATAACCAAACTTTGGAAAAAATGCGAAAATCAGAAGAAAAAGTCTTATGTAGCCTGCAGGTTCCTTAATGGAAGAACTTAATAATACTGAATGAAAATTAAATTGAAACAAATATCAAGAGAGAGAGAGAGAGAGAGAGAGAGAGAGAGAGAGAGAGAGAGAGAGGAGAGAAAGAGTAGGTAGAATCATGAATACATTACCAGGAGATACATCATAAGTACGAACGAGTAAAGTATATCAAGAAAATAATATATAGACAAACTGACTTTGCAAATGATTAATGAGGAGTCACGAAAGAGAACGTCGTTATCGCTTTGGTTAAGAAAGAGTGCTTGAGAGAAGTATGATAACAAAAGAGTGTATATCGGAATGAAGCACTCGTGTTTGGGAAAATAAAATCCTCCTTTTAAAAGTAAATTCTGGAATTTTTCTTGCTTTCAGTGGAGAATTTCGCTGAAGAGTCGCTTTGTTCTTGTTTTGAGTGGCACTCACTTCTATATGTTTTAGCTATATATATATATATATATATATATATATATATATATATATATATATATATATATATATATATATATATATATATATATATATATATATATATATATATATATATATATATATATATATTATATATATATATATATATATATATATATATATATATATATATATATATATATATATATATATATATATATATATATATATATTGGTTATACTCACTTTTATATGCTTATAGCTATATATATATATATATATATATATATCTTTTTCTTTATCTACCTTTTCTCCCCAAGACGGGGTAAGGTGCGTATACATCGGAAAAGAAAAGCAGTACAAGAATATGACAAAAGTCAAAAAGAAAGCCCAGCCTTACTGCTCCTCTGTACCATTAATTAGTAAGAACTCGTCGCAATCAGAAAATCCACCCTAGTAGGAGGGGCCACTAATCTCTAAACCTAAAATCTAGTATTTTATAAGATAAAACGCTATCGGCGACAATATTTGGAAATTATTTATTTTTGAAAAGTTTTTCAATCAAAGATATACATTTTGCAAGGAAGAAAATTAATGTTTCCCAAATGCTCTTGCACGTTTTCATGTCCAAACTAGAAAATAATGTTTTCATTTTCTTCTCAGTATTTGCAAACTGCTTGGTAAACTTCTGTCCCTGAAATATGACAAAACTCTGAATCATCAAATTATTTACTCTCAACCCACATATATATATATATATATATATATATATATATATATATATATATATATATATATATATATATATATATATATATATATATATATATAGTATATATATATATGTATATATATATATATATATATATATATATATATATATATATATATATATATATATATATATATATATATATATATATATATATATATATATATATATATATATATATATATATATATATATATATATATATATATATATATATTGGTTTGAAAGCTGTGCTTAAGCCGTAAGAAAAACAGTAGAAAACAGAAAAGGAAATGAGAAGCAGCAAAGGAGAAAAGATCAAGAGCATGTAATGCTCACCATCTAGACCAGTGGTCTCCAAAGTAGGGTATGCAGTGATATTTGGGGTACGCCAAAAAGTAGGCTCATCACTATATATATATATATATATATATATATATATATATATATATATATATAGAATATATATATATATATATATATATATATATATATATATATATATATATATATATATATATATATATATATATATATATCTATGCACTCTCTTTATCTTATATTATAAGGTAGATCCTGTCAAGTGTTGCTCCTCCAGAAATCCCTCCAGACGTACAGTTCTTCAACTAGTGCAATCCTTTCCACATTCTCCATGTTTCTCCCCTCGACGTAATTTCTTCTTCCACAGCATCCTTCCATCTTTTTCTTGAAGTCCTTCCCACTGGTCTCGCTCCGATAGGTCTCCAATTAAGTAATCTTCGGAGGTATCTCCAGTCCTCCATTATCCCCTCATATCCAAACCATCTCAGCTGGTTTCCCTCAATACATTCAATTACTGGGCGAACTCCTAGCTCTTCTCTTATTGCTTCACTCCTAATTCTGTCCCTCAACGTTACCCCTCTTATTAATCAACACTCGCGTTTCCACAGCTCCATTTTACTCTCTTCTGTATTGTATTAGTACCCAACATTCAGACCCGTATAATATTCGGTCGTAGGATGATTGCATATATTGTCACTTTTACTCTACTTTACTCTAGATTTGAACTGAATGAGTCAAAGGAGATTTTACTCTCCATCAGCGGGATTCGAAACTGGACTCCGCGTCGCTGAGTTAACAGTGACCGGGCGCTCTAACCACTAGACCATCCACGTTCCCAAAAAAGAACGCTTCAAGAATAGTTTTTAAAGCTCCCGGTTTTCTCATCCCATAATTGCTGAGTACTCAAAGGTCATCAAAGGGTACAACATTCCTACATTCCTTGAGTATTTCGTTATTCTTTTCCTCAGTTCTGCATCTATCCAAACTTTCTCATCAAATATCACTCCTAGATATTTGAATCTACTGGCCTGTTTCAACTCTATATCCTTCATCCCTATTTCTCTCTCTCTCTCTCTCTCTATATATATATATATATATATATATATATATATATATATATATATATATATATATATATATATATATATATATATAATTTTTTTATATATATATATATATATATATATATGGGTGTATCGTTAATATTGCGAAAAAAATCAGTATGATATTCCTTGCATAAATATAAGATAATATGTGTCAATAAACATTTCACCGAAAACGCCTCGTTTCCAAGATACAAGGTGATGAAACTTATGTGGGACATATCTGATATATTCCATTGCCCGTCCCGTGCCACATCTCAACCTTTAATAATAAGCACAAATATACCGTAGGAAAGGTTACCTACCTGTTATTTACTAGTTCCGTATCTCGCTTCATTTATACATATACTAGTCCGTGTCGCGTCAAGTTCTGTGTTCAAGTGTTGCTCATATTTTCAAAATGAATTACACAAATAGTGAAATGTGCGATATGCATTTTGTTTACGGTCGTACGAACGGTAATTCATTAGCAGCCATGCGTCTCTATGAAGAAATGTACCCTAATCGTGTCATCCCGCATCATACTATGTTTGCACGTCTCCATCAACGTCTTAGAGAAACAGGAAGTTTTAAAAAACTTACTAATGGAAACGGGTGACCTCGCACAGTATCAACTCCAGATGTCGAAGAACAGGTTTTCCAAGAACTTGAGGACAGTCCTACAACAAGTACCAGAAAGATTGCTGCAACACTACATGTAAGTCATTCGACAGTTTTCAGGGTATTGAAAAATCAACTTCTGTACCCTTATCACATCCAACGAGTGCAGGCACTTGTACCAACAGATTTTCCTGCAAGAGTAGCTTTGTGTCGATGGATGCAACAGAAAATTGCAGACAATCCTCACCATTTAGCAGAAATATTGTTCACCGATGAGGCAAATTTTTCCAGAGACGCCATATCGAACTTCCACAACAATCACATATGGGCTGATGAGAACCCACATGCAATAGTTGAAAGCCGCCATCAACACCAGTTTTCATTGAATGTATGGGTCGGAATTGTTGGTGACCATTTGATAGGTCCATTCTTTTTACCAGCGAGGCTTACTGGAGACGTTTATCGCCAATTTCTTGAACATGACTTGCCTACACTACTGGAAGACGTCCCATTACAATTAAGATCGAAAATGTATTTCATGCACGACGGCGCTCCAGCTCATTTCAGTTTAGTTGCTCGTAACTATTTGAACACTGTATATCCACGCCGTTGGATAGGTCGAGGAGGTACACAACCTTGGCCTCCGCGGTCTCCAGACCTAAATGCATTGGATTTCTTCTTGTGGGGTCACCTGAAACATTTGGTTTATACAGCAACAGTTGAAAGTCCCGAAGAATTAAGGGCTCGCATAATCGCATCTTGTGACACAATTCGGCACACACACGGTATATTTGAACGTGTCCGCCAATCAATGCGTCGCAGAATAGAGGCCTGTATTGCCGCTGGGGGTGCTCATTTTCAACATTTGTTATAACCTTAGTGCACCATTGCTTCGTACTATTTCTGTTGTATATTTTCTTCTGTGCAGTAATGTATGTATTCTTATAATTAAATAAATTGAATGAATTTGTTAATTACCTTTCCAAATTTAGTTTACTGTTTATTGTAACTTAATGTTTAAATAGGTTTCATCACCTTGTATCTTGGAAACGAGGCGTTTTCGGTGAAATGTTTATTGACACATATCTTATATTTATGCAAGGAATATCATACTGAATTTTTTCGCAATATATATATATATATATATATA
>JABUQX010034506.1:0-2500 GCA_015478945.1 Trachelipus rathkii | reverse complement strand
CACTGAGGGAAAGTGATAGTATTGAGACATAGAGAATATAGTTGAAAGAGGGGCGGGGTCAGCACGGAAGCACACTCTCTCAAATCTCGGAGAGGAATGCCATCCGGGCCACCCACCTTCCTAACGTTCATAGATTTCAGGAGCCCATGCACCCGATCAAATGTAATCACAGACAAAGACATAGGGACACCTTGAGCAGGAGAAGGTGGGAGGAGGAGGAAATGCCAGAGTCGTCCAGGGGTTGAGTTCTTAGAGTGAAAATAGGAGGCCGAAGAGATTGGCCTTTTCAGTTGGAGAGTTAGCAACAGAGCCATCAGATCGAATAAGAGGAGGAAAGGCAGATTTACAGAAGTTGTTAGAGATGTTTTTGGCAAGAGGCCAGAAAGATTTGTCAGTAGGAGAACCAAGGAGGTTAGCGCACTTTCGTTTGATGAAAGTCCGCTTTGCTCGTCGAAGAGTATCCCTGCAACGATTTCTAGCTGAATGAAAATTAGCGAGAGTGATAGGAGAACGAGAAATTTTCCACCCCCGATAAGCACTGTCTCTAGCCTGAATGGCCAGCAGAGAACAAGCACGATCGAACCATGGATTATGAGGAGAGAAAGATTTAGTCGAAGAAGGAATGAACCTGCTCATCCCGTCAACGATTACAGCTCCCACCTTAGTGGCAGAAGCCGAAGCGTCATCAGAGTCAAAGCAGTCATTCCAATTATAGTTAGCGTAGAAGCGACGCAAGGCCCCCTAATCACCCCGATCAAAGTGCCAGAAAAAACGCATAGGGCAGGATGGAGCTGTTGGAGAGAAAGTATTAAAATTAAGAGATATAAGGTTGTGGTCAGATTTACCAATAGGAGCGAAGGTAGTGTATTTATAGAGAGAAGGACTAGTGGTGAAACATAGGTCAAGTGTGTTCAAGAATT
The DNA here is from genome assembly GCA_015478945.1 of Trachelipus rathkii. Lineage (NCBI taxonomy): Eukaryota > Metazoa > Arthropoda > Malacostraca > Isopoda > Trachelipodidae > Trachelipus > Trachelipus rathkii. The sequence continues at coordinate 1,580 of JABUQX010034506.1, read as the reverse complement.
GGTTAGGACGATCCGGAATGTGTGTAGGTTCTTTGATTAGTTGCTCCAGATCGTTAAGAATGCTGAATGATTCGGCCTCCTCCCCACCTAAATCAGTATGAGAGGATCCCAACCATTCAGTGTTGTGTACATTGAAATCCCCTAAATAGAGGACCTCAGTATTTGGATGAGAAAATATAACAGTCTCGTGAGAAGTAGTAAGATATTCAAAAAAGGCGTGAAAATCTGTTCTGTTAGGAGAACAGTAGCAGAAGCACAAGATTATTGTAGTAGAAGGAAGAAAGATTTTGAGCCACAGAGCATCGAAGTTAGGAGATTCGAGATTCACGAGACGTGTTACAGGAGTATTAATGTTTACATAGGCACACACTCCACCCTTCAGACGGAAATTATGAAATAAGTTATAGTTGGATAAATTAAACGAGTTAGAGGATGGAATTCTCAGCCATCTGAGTCTCAGACAAGAGCAAAAGGTTAGGGATAGAGTTAGTGAGGTGATATTCCACAGAGGCAAAGTTAGATTTTAAGCCGCGGATGTTGGTAAAGTTAATGTAAAGCCCGCGCCCTCGCACACCCGCACACACACACACACACACACACACACACACACACACACACACACACACACACACACACACACACACACACACACACTCGAACCACACACAACAACCGCAAATAAGAAACAAATTAGGAACAAAAAGGAGAAAAAAAGGAATAAAAAAAAAAAAAACACACACCAAATAATAACTTGAAAAGTTTAAGGTACCAATTAAATAAAAAACACATGCTTACTTACAATGGAAAAAATGAAGAAATTAAATGTGAGGAAATTATAAAGGAAAATATTGAAAATTTGTTAAAACCTAAAACTTTATATATATATATATATATATTATATATATATATATATATATATATATATATATATATATATATATATATAGTATATATATATTATAATATATATATATTAATATATATATATATATATATATATATATATGGTCAGATTTTTCTAAAGCTGAACAGTATGTAACTAGAGACCGGCAGCTCCAACAGTAAAATATATTATATATTTGGAATCAGCGGAAAATTTTAAGAAATGGGTTTTAACTTTTTTTTTTTTTTTTTTTTTTTTTTGGCTTATTCGTCGAAAATATTTTAAATTTTTTTTTTATCTTCCCCATTTAGGGGGCTCGAGCCGACGGGGGACAGAGGGGGGGACAAGTCCCCCCCGTCGTCCCCCCGGAGGCCGAGAGACCCCGACTCCTGCCATCTTTGCGGTTTACCCTATGGTATTCCTTTAGTTAAAATAATACCAAAGTGTTTTTGGAAGTAAAATTATTCTTTTTTTTTAACTAAAGGAATACCATAGGGTAAACCGCAAAGATGGCAGGAGTCGGGGTCTTTCGGCCTCCCGGTGGACGACGGGGGGGACTTCGTCCCCCCTCTGTCCCCCGTCGGCTCGAGCCCCCTAAATGGGGGGAAATAATTTTTTTTTTAAATTTTCGACGAATAAAAAAAAAAAAAAAACCCCTCCTTAAAATTTTCCGCTCTCTATTATATATAAATCTCTC
>JABUQX010034505.1:30000-37500 GCA_015478945.1 Trachelipus rathkii | reverse complement strand
GGGTAAGCTCTACCAGTTATGCAACTTCAAGGGCGACATAGCATCTGGGCTGATATGTGCCGGAACTAATAAAAGAGGAAGATCTTCAAATTCCCAACAAATTCCGAAAAAGAGAAAGCTGGTTGCTGTTCGCCCTGCAGTCTGTAAGGCTTGATGAGGTAAACCATTTACAAGATTGGGGTCAAGAGAGGAAACGCTGTAAGCATTGCATAAAAAACTATGAACATAATGCATAAACTGCGACGTATATTTGTGTTTTACAAGGGAGAGAAACTGTTTTATCGGTTTTCATTCCAGGTAAATATTTTAGATATTGGAATGATCACACCTCGCTTTGAAAGCCCTCCACCGCTTATGGTCTACTCCAATGATCGCCTCACGGATTATTATTATATTATTAATATATATATCATATATATATATTAATATATATATATATATAATATATAACTATATAATATATATTATATAATATATATATAATATATATATATATATATATATATATATATACTGATATATTAAATTATATATATTATATATATATATATATATATATATATATATATATATATATATATATATATATATATATATATATATATATATATATATATATATATATATATATATATATATATAAAAAATATATATATTGTATAATATATATATATAATATATATTTAATTACAAAAAGTCTAAATTTGAATAAAAAGGAATTGCAGTTTATATGTTATGACGATCTTAACGCCGTGAGATGCATTATTGCATCACCCTATTTTTGGGCATAGGGCATCAAAAAAAAAAATCAAAAATCAAAACGCCTTATTAGAGGTCTAATGAAGATATTAAAAACAAAAAATTTTTTATTTATAAGCGGAATCACTCACTCGGCATCAAAGGGTTAATAAAAAGAAAAAGACACTTATTGTTTATCTTTCACTTTAATTTACTAAACGGAGTGTATTTTAAATACATAATACACAATACTAGTTCTATACTGACAGGTTACTAGCAGAATACTGACGGAGTACACAATACGTGTTGACTAAGTACGTAAGAACGGCATACTGTTCAAATACTGGAAATTCATATACTGACCGCGTTGGTGTCATGTGACCTGGCGGATGAATATTACTGTAATATTTAAGTCGAAATTTTACTGTGATTTATTTTTACTGTGGTTTAATATTTAATGACGAAAAATGTACAATTTCATGAATAATTTTTCACAATATATATATATAATTGCTTCAAAAAGAAGCAATACAATACCCTTTGTGTTTACTTAAGCTGTGTGCTTGCGTTTCCTTTAATATTATTTATTTCATTAGTTAAAAAAAAATATATTTTTTTACTTACTTTTTTCTTTTTACTTAAAACCTTAAATCTACCTTAAAATTACCCTAAACCAATCTTAATAATTTATTTATGCAATTTAATTTATAGATCAGCTAAATTGGATTGCATAAACTGCCTCTGTTTAAGAGCAGCTTTTCTCATAGGTCTTTTATTATTGGCTTTATTATTATTATTTACTCCAGAAGGTCCAGGTCTGTTGCTGTTGTCATCCTGTACAGGTGTTGTAGGTACAGGTGTTACATTTGATAAACTACCACCTCCTGTATTTAATTCGAGGGGGTAAAGGTTGCTGATTGAATGCAATCCTACTTCACCAGAACCTGTTTTTAATTTGACTGATCTGATGTTATTATCGTGACCAATTATAACATCCAACACTCTACCTAATTTCCAAAATGGGCGTGGTTTATTGATGTCCTTTATTAGCACCACATCACCTATTTTTACTTTATCTTCCCAAATACCCTGAAACAAGTGTCTAGACCGTTCCCGGAGACTTAGGAGATATTCCTCATGCCACAAACACCTGAACTCTTCATAGAGTTCATTTTGTTTTATGAGGGTAGAATCCAGTACCTCCTTGTTGGGTGCACTGCCCATCTGATATTCTATATCAAAATTACTTTTAAATATTAAATTACTATTAAACATGACTTTCAAAAAACAATTGGGCGTTATTGCCTCCAACTCAGAGGTACCAGATCTATAGGTTAGGGGTCTGGAATTGATGGCATTTTCTATGTCAGACAGGGTGGTTAAAAGTTCAGAATAGGTCACTTTACTCTTTCTTACAGATTTATACAGACACTGTTTCATTAATTTTATTAACCTTTCCCAATGGCTACCTTGCCATGGAGAAAAAAGGTTAATTTTTACATGTTTGATCTGATTTTTATCAAACTCCTCCTTGAAAGCATTGGTATTAAAGGACTCTTCTATTATATTGCACCCTTTATTAAAATATAAAGCATTGTCACTATAGATGTACGATGGTAAACAAATTTTATTACAGAACCTTTTGAAGGTTAACAGAAAGTCAGAGGTGTTCATAGAGGGTACTAGTTCTAAGTGTACAGCTCTGATGTTTAAGCAAGTGAAAATTAAGATATACATTTTCTCTAACTTTGAGGTGTTGTTTTTGACATATACATGAGAGGTAAAATCAATACCTGTGTGTTGGTAAGGTTTTATAAGATTCATGTGTGTTCTAGGTATGTCAGTGAAACGTGGGTACCTGTAAGAAAGAGCATTGTACTTCTTGCATGTAATGCACTCTAATAAAACAGATCTTACTACAGCTCTACCCTTAGGTATCCACACACCTTGATTTCTGATGTAATTAAGAGTAGTACCAATGCCAAGGTGCTTTACTTGCTCATGGGCATATTTAATATATAGCAATGTAAAGCCATGATTTCTTCCCATTAATATGGGATTAGCTTGTTCATAGCTAATAAGAAGAGCCTTATTAATCCTGCCCTTACTTCTTAAATAGCCTTTTTCGTCAAGGAAAAGATTCAAGTTCAAAACTAAGGGAGGAATTTCTGAGTCTTTCAAGGAAGTTACTTTTACCTTCTGTTTATATTCATTTAAAAAATTAATTTCATTAGCAAAGGATTGAAGTTGATTTATTTTAAGCCAATACCTTACAGACTTTTGCTGGTAATCTATATTTACTTTAATTTTACTAAGCCATTTAAAAATCCAGGCAGTGATTCTTAAGACTTTTCTATAGCATGAATATTTACTTAAATCTAAAATACTAATACATGAATTATTAACAATATTTATATTTACCATTAATAGAGGTAAGGATTCTTGTGGTACACTCAACATAGGATACTTGGGCCAATTGTCTAAATCATTAGTTAACCAAACAGGACCATAGTACCACAGAGCAAATATTTCTTTAAACTTTTTCAAAGTTAAACCCCTAGTTAAAAAATCACCAGGATTTTCTGCTGTATTTACATATTTATAGTACACATTTACCTTGTACTTCTTACTGATGGAAGTAATTAAGCCATCCATTTCATTTATTCTATTTTTTAAAAACTTAGATTTTACTTTGGTTTGTCTGGTTAATAACCAGCTCAAAACTACTTGTGAATCCACAGCAATATTAATGAATTCAAAATAAATATTACTATATGCTTCCAAAATATTAGGTAAGCATTTCAAGGCCAAAATAACCCCCATCAGCTCCAGGGAAGGGATACTTAACTCCCTAGGCCTATTGGCAGGAGCTACCTTGGCTTTAGCAAATATAAAGGAGCTTTTATTATCATTATCCACTCCATAACATACAAATCCATAAACACTTTCAGAACTGTCACAAAAAAGATGTAAGCCATACTTATTCCCTTCAGAAAGAGCCCTCCTAGGTATTGCAATCGTATCCAGATGGTCACAGTTATTGCGCAGTTTATACCACTCTTTCAGTATCTCTTCAGGCACTCTTTCATCCCAAGCCAAATTATGCTGCCACACTTGTCTCATCAACAATTTACCCCTAACCAAAATAGGAAGAGCAAAGTTAAGAGGATCGAAAAGCTTGGAAATCTCAGACAACAATTGACGCTTAGTTGAAATACTCTCCAGATATTCTACTTTATTAATATGCATACAGTCAGTCACCACATTGAAACTATATCCCAAGATCTTTTCATAACAACTAGAATGCTCTACAAAGGAGTTTTCTTCCTTGAACTTAACACGCAAAGCATCCGAGTTGCTATTCCAAGATCTCAAGATAAAACCCCCTTCTTCCATTCGTTTCTTACATTGATGATATATACCTACTATCTCACTTTCTTCTTGCATGCTTGTAAATATTAAATTATCCACATAGAAGCCTGAGGATAATATTTCAGTACATCTATCATGTGGATACTTAGAAGCATGATATTTCATTATATAATGCAAGATAAATGGGGAAGATGTAAACCCAAATATTAAAGTAAGGTACCTATAAGCTTCTAGTTGCCCGTTATTAAACCACAAGAAAGTGAACCTATTCATGTCCACTTCATCTTTTAACCTTATCATCAAAAACGCCTGTTTTACATCGCTCATCACAACAGTACGATTCGTTCTGAACACAAGTAGTAGTTTTAAAAGTGAATTCATAAGGTCATAGCCACTGTAAGCTGCTTCATTCAGAGATGGAAGAGTTTTATTACTTTTAAGGGAACAATTAAAAACTGGTCTTATTTTAGTGGTTACTTGTTCCGTTTGCCTTATTATAGGTCGATGAGGAATGAATTTGTATTTACTAATATCTGAAGCATCATTAAAATTTATATTTACTTTTTCAATTATTCCATCATTCAATTGATCTTCAAAGACCTTATTGTATTTACTTATTAAATTATTTTGAGTTAATTTATTAAACACTCTATTAGCTATATTTAAAGATATTTTAAAATTATTAGGAACTAATTCTATTTTGTCTTCATACCAAGGAAGACTTACATGATAATGGTTGTCTCTGAAAATCATATTCTGAAAGACTTACATGATAATGGTTGTCTCTGAAAATCATATTCTGATTAAATAATTGAACCTGACATTTATCTACAGTGTTCAGAATTTCCTCGTTCTGCTTGATGCCCAATGATTCCAGGCTAAACAGATTTTCCAAACCATTGTCAATATCAGAATCCAAAAACTGTTCAATGGGATTGAAATAACTTTTGGATGGTTCTAATACAAAATACACTTGTGTATTTAGCCTTCTGTTATTACATTCAGAATCAATTTTAGGAATTATGGCATTATTTGTTTCAACTTTTGACTGAGTTATGAAATTACTAACTTTATTACTTTTTCTGGTTTCAACCAAACGTACAATCTGTTCTCTACTTAAAAAATTATAAATATTACCTATTGGAATTAATTTATTATTGCCAATATGTAAACAATGACCACTTGCAAAAGGTACAGTCTGAAAGGATGGAAACAAGTCTATAATTTCTATACCAAGTAAAACATCTACTTTAATATGACTATTTACATGTGAATCATTAAAATTACTATCTGCAAAATTTAAACCATTAAGTTTCATATTTTTAATAACATCAGGAATGCCATCTACTTTATAATTTATATTTAATTCATCATCTATTAGAAAAGGAATGAAAACTATTCTTTTAAAAACTCTTACACCAATTAATGTTTGATGAAACTTTTTAATTTTAGAACCAATGAAAGTTTGAACTTCATATTCTATTATAGGAAGACTATTTATATTAGATATTAGCTTTTCAGCAGCTTCTCTAGAGATATAAGATCTACTTGACGCTGTATCGATTAAACATCTGAAAGCCTTTTCTTTACCATTGAAAACCATATTTAAAGAAGTGGTAGGCGGAATATATTCATTCTCTAAACTTTGATGAAAAGTTATGCAATGATTGGTCGTTGTATTTACCACCTCACTATTATTAACATTACACAATGGTTGTATGTGTGATCTACTTCCACATTTACACGGAAACCTCATTTTATTATTATTACCAAAACATTGTGCTTGTGGATGATTGCCAGCACACTTTTCGCATAACCCCAACTCTTTTACTCTATTAATTCTGCCTTCAAAATTGCTATACACAGGACAAAGTCCTAAAGAATGAGGCCCAGAACATAATTTACACTTTTTTTCAACCTCTTTTACTTTACTCGAGGTTTGAAAATTTGCCAAAGAATGTTGTTTACTTGTAGCATTATTTTGAGATGTTTTTTCTTTTTGAGTAGTAACAAGTGTATTTTTGCTTTTGAGTTTGGCACTTACTGTTCTTTCTGAGGAAGAACTAGTACTAATTAAGGTTTTAACTATATCCTGATAATTGTCAAGAATTTCATTAATATCAGGATAATTGTGCCCTACTTTTCTTATCAGGTCCTTCAAAAATACTTTAGGTAGCTTTTTTACTACTATATGTGACAACAAACAACAGCCTGGACTCTTTGAGATTGTAAAATCCAAATTATGCACCTTTAGATCATAAATAATTGCCCTGATTTTATTTAATGCATTTTTTAAGGATAAAAAATCTTTATCATATTTGGATTCTATATTAATAGCTATCAAAGAGGCAAACAAGTCATTTGTTATAGTTGTTACATCCAAATATTCAGCTTTCAACAATTCTAATGCTACTTTATAATGTTCAGGTATGATTGATAAATGTGAGACAATACTTAAAGGATAATCCTTCAAAAAACTTAAAAGGTACATTAATTTAACAGAGTCATTAAGTTTAGGGTTATTTCCAACAATATTCATAAACTGATTTAAAAAAACTTGAAAACTAATTTTATTTAAATTTCCATCAAAAATAGAACAACTCATTGTGGGCAATTTTACATTAGTAGTGTGATCAATGTTATTTAAGGCTTCCACAAAACTATCAGAAATATTAGGTTCTGTTTTAACAGTCTCTTTACTTAAAATAAATTCATTAAAAACACTTAATTTAATTTCTAATTCTAAATAATAATCACTTTGACTTTCTATTTCAGAGTCCATATTTAGGCCTTCAAGCTCAGATTCCATCAAAACATCAATCATGCTTTCATCAATTTCTTTGATTTTTAACATCAAATTATTTATTTCATTTATTTGAGATTTGCAAAAAATAATACCCAAACTGTCATTAGTTTTCAATTCATTTAATTTATTTATTATTTTAGTAATGCGAGTCTTTATATTAGACCTCAACTTTTTAAATTTGATAAATTTGTCCATTTTGTTCAAAAATGCTTAATTCTAAAATATTTGCTTATAAATATACCTGATATTGTGTCACCAATATGAATTAAAAATTATATAGGCCTACAACTACCCTAGGCTTTCAAAAAACTTTTGTCAAAAACTGAATTTCAGTCCTAGGGTAGCCTATATTACAAACACTATTTTTCATTTTCATTAAATTTACCAAAATTTTCAAGGAAAACGCAAACACACTGCTTTGTTTATATTACAAAACATTAATTATTAGAAATAATTATATTATTATTACAAATAAGCTTCAATAATGCGGTCAAAATTAAATACATTATTAACAACACAATGACAACAATATACTGAATATATCGATTATTTAAAGTATGATATTTTAATCGATATCACAAAAA
>JABUQX010034505.1:5000-12500 GCA_015478945.1 Trachelipus rathkii | reverse complement strand
AGGAGAAAAGGGTGACAGATGATGTAAAGGCTAAATTAGTTCCTCTGAGGAGATCTAGAGGAACATTGAAGCGAAAAATAACCATCATGTTCAAGCAACTAGCTGAAATCGTAAAAGATGGTGACCTTTCTCTTGTTTCGTCTGTGTTGGAGGAGGTGTCTGTAATGTTAGGAGAGATACGCAGATACGATGGAGAAATTGAGGCCTTAATTTGTGCTTCAGATATACTGCAATACAATTCTAAATTGTTGGATGAGGAATTAGTGGGATCCACCCACTACCATCTTCAGCAGCAGAAAATCCAAAATTTATTCAGCCTTCCGGCTGCCAACGTTTCGCTCCATGAGTCAGCATCAGGAATACAATCCCTCAGGGAATCGGACCAGCAACAATCTGAGGTCCATTCTATGCTGAAGACTTTAACTACACACAAACAGGAAGTCAAAATTCCTCCACTAAAGTGTAAAAGCTTTTCGGGAGGAACTGACCGTCTTCAGTTTCGATCTTTCTTGCTTTCTTTTGAAAACATCATCGGGTGCAGACGTGACCTCTCAGAAGCTGCCAAGCTTCAATATTTGAAATCCCATCTTTCCGGCCTAGCTCAGAAGGATGTGGAGCACCTCCCAAATATAGACGCAAATTATGAAGTAGCTTTACAGATATTGAAAGAACTATATCTGGACGAGCCCTTTATTATTGATTCATTACTGCACCAAATATATTCTGCTCCTGCTTTGGATTCTAAGAATCTTGAAGCAGTGAGAACTTTCGTAACAGAGGTACGGGCTCACCTCCACGAGTTAAAAGAGTTCGGAGTGGATCTTTTGGAGGAAGATTCAGCAGGGTGTAAACTTCTCAGCCATATTCTGGTTGATAAGTTACCTCAAAATTTCTTAAGAGAAATGAAGATCGTTACCAATGTGGAGTACCCATCTGTTATTACTATTTTTGAACAATATCATACGATTTTGAAATCAATGGAAAGGATGAAGAATAAACCTCTCTCTTCTACTTCAAAAAAGATGTCTAATTCTTCACCCCCAAGCAAAAAGAAGACCTCTTCTTATTATGTATCGAAAGTTTCAAAAAAGAGCTCCATGCAGGAGCGAACCACTTCTTCTCCAAGAGAATCTAAAGCTACAAACGAGACCTTCTCAGTTAAGTGTAAGCTTTGTGGGGGTGCTCATTTCATGTCCTCTTGTTCGACCTATCCCAATCCGGCAGCAAGAAGAGAGCGCTGCAGTGCCTTAGGACTTTGTGCCTGCTGCAGCAGCACTAAACACAAGACATTATTATGTCCAGCAAAGACTTATGGTCTTAACTTTCCTTGCGTCTTGTGTAAAAGCAAGGCTCACATCTCTGCTCTTTGCTGTTCAGGCGTTAAGTCCAATAACAAGGGAAAAGGACCCAAACCCATTGATGAACCTTCTACATCGTCGTCTGCTGCCACCTTTACAGAAGATGATGATACCAGCCGAAATCATCTATGTATCAATGCTGGATCCACTCCATCGGGCAACATTCTTCCTACTGTTTCCCTTAAGGTAAAAAAAGGAAATAAAATTGTAGCGGTACGCTGTCTTCTTGATTTTGGTTCCCAGAGGAGCTACTGTCATAATGGAGTCCTGGAGAAGTTAGGAGTGGATTTGTCTTCTCTTCCTAGTAGCAATAAAACAATTAAAACGTTTTTAGGAGAACAATCCAGAACAATGCATTCCATAGACTTGGATCTGAATCTCTGTTGTGACTCTTTTTTCAAAGTTCCCATGCTCATAGATCCTGGTCTTAACATCGGATTTGAGGTAAGGGGATTAATGGGAGCCGAATATAACATCAGGCGCAATGGATATAAGATTGCGGATCGTTTCTACTATAAAGGCCGCCATGAAGATAGTGTAGAAAATGTGGAGTGTCTACTGGGAATAGATTCATTATACCTGATGAAACATTTCAAAGTTGTCAACTGTTTGAGAGGAAGTGCTATTGAGTCCTGCCATGGTTTCATACCCTTCGGCCCTGTCAAGAGTTTTTTGACACCTTCTCAAATTGACACAATTTTCAACTTTAATTCTTTTCGTGAACAAAAGGAGGAAGAGTCTTCATGACAATCAAAGTTGACCTCTTCTCTCCGTCAGTCTATAAATAAAATTCCCGAAACAGTCGTCAACTCTATTATAGATCCATCTCCTTCCTACTTCGATCCTCTTCTTCACACACACCCTAACATAGACCTGGACGTGGGTCTCGAAAACCTATACAAACTGGAATCTATTGGCATCAACGAGGAAGCCGACCAAGGCTCCATTGACACCATTTTCAATCGCAAATTCCATGAGAGCATAGGATTCGAGGAGGGAAGGTATCATGTCGAAATTCCGTGGTACGAAGATGTGCTAAAAGAGGTACCATCAAACCACCGAGTGGCCCTTGCAGCTCTTCATCGAGTAAAGCAAAACCTTCAAAGACAAAACCTCGAGTCTACTTATGGGGACATTTTTCGTCAGTATCTGGCCGATGGAATCATCGAGCGTATACAGGTGTCTCCGAGGGACTTTCATAAGCACATATGGATACCCCATCGCCCTGTAGTGAAGACTGCCGAGCAGGTGACAACCAAAGTGAGGCCGGTCTTCAACTGCAGCCTTCGGGTCGGGAATAGTCCATCTCTTAACCAGGCTTGCTACCCCGGTTTAGATCTGATGGCTTCTTTGTTTAGACTGCTTTTACAATTTAGAACCAATAAGTATGTAGTGCTGGCAGACATATCGAAGGCTTTTTTACAAATTAGACTGAAGAAGGAGGAGGATCGTAATAGGTTCTGCTTCTTCTGGGAAGAAAATGGTGTTCTGAACACCTTTCGATATACATCTATAATTTTTGGTCTGGCAGTCAGCCCCTATATACTAGGTGCTGTTATACGACACCACGCGAAAAAGTATCCACCTGATCTTTGTTCTTCATTACTGGAGCACAATTTTTATATGGACAACTTTATCTTCTCTCATTCTTCGATCAACACTGTAACAGACATATTTTATCAGACTACAACTCGCATGAGCGAGGGTGGTTTTGATTTGTGCTCTTGGAGCACAAATAGTCCTGAACTTAGAACACTCCTAGAGTCTGAGGGAAAACAATCATCACACCAAAATCCGGAAGAAAGGGTTCTGGGATATCTTTTCGATACTGCTTCAGACTCTATCAGACTGAGTGACTTTGATATTTCTTTAACAACCAAAACAAAACGTCAGCTTCTCTCTCAAATTGCCAAGGTCTTTGACCCATTTTCCCTGTTCCTTCCTGTTACCATCAGAGGCCGACTTCTCATGCGGAAAACATGGGAACAAGAGATGGGGTGGGATGACGAAATTGACGAGGAGTTGAGGACCTCATGGGAGAAGCTGAGTTCTGACTTAAACTTATTGAAGGATATCTCTTTCGATAGGTCCTGCTTCGAGACAGAAAGTTCCGACCTGTCTCTTCACATCTTCTGTGATGCCAGCTCTACCTGCTATGGCTTTGTGGTCTATGTTTCCTCTTCAGCCAAAGAACCAAGCATTCTCTGGTCTAAGGGAAAAGTTTCCCCCTTAAAAGGAAAGACTTTACCATGCTTAGAGCTTTTGTCGGTGTTTCTAGCCTTCAAGTGTCTACCTCAGGTCCTTGATGGCTTTCCTAACTCAAAATTCAATACTTTAAACATCTTTTCTGATTCGCAAATTACTTTGCAGTGGATTCTTAAAGGAGGAAAAAAGAACAAGAGCGTTTTCGTCAAAAACAGGATTCAAGATATTCAAAAAATGATATCTTCTCTTAGAGAAAATCAGCAATTGATTCCCAAATTTCATTTCGTAAGATCTGAAGAAAATCCTGCAGATCTGCTCACCAGAGGTCTGACAACTGCTGAATTTGGGAAATCCCTTTCATTTTGGAAACAAGGTCCTGAATGGTTGTCATCGGCCCCCATTTATTGGCCTGAAACAGAGTGGGAAAATAGCACAAGCAATCCTTCTCTTGTGCTTCTGACTACAAATCAAGCTGTACCACCACCTGTGATCAAGTTTGAAAAGTTCTCCAATCTTCACGCTCTATTAAGAGTATGCTCTCTCCTTTTTAAGTTTTCAGCAATCACACGAAAAATAAACATTGATTGTGAATCAATGGCACGATTGTATTGCTTAAGGAGGATGCAGGAAGAGTCCTTCCCTAAAGAACTTGCTTTTCTAAGAAGAGCAAGAGCTAATCCTTCGTTGAACGAACCACCACCTGATCTGGTCAATCATCTTAACTTGTTTCTTGATGATCAACATCTTATAAGAAGCAAGGGAAGACTTGCTCGATCCAACTACTATGATTTTGATGTGCTAAACCCCATCCTCTTGGGAAAAAGTCATCATTTCACTCTTCTTTTCATCAGAAATGCTCACTATGAGTGCAAACATTTGGGGATTCAAGCCACTTTGACAAACATCCGTCTTAGAGGTTTTTGGATCACCGCAGCCAGAGCTACCATCAAAAGGGTTCTTACTGACTGTATCATATGCAAGAGGTACAACAACTTTGCATTTAAATATCCTCGCTTTACCAACTTTACGAGGGCTCAAGTGGAACTATTCCGCCCTTTCCAACATGTAGGAGTGGACTTCACCAAGCATTGGTGGGTGAAGGTGAAAGGCTCTCCACAGGCCCAAAAAATGTTCATCATCATATACACATGCTTAAATGTGCGTGCTGTATATTTGGATTTGATAGCAGATATGTCGTCTGAGTCATTCGTCCAATCATTCAAACGTTTCGTCAGTCGCTTTGGAGTACCGGACGTAGTGTATAGCGACAATGCAAAATCCTTTGTTCAGGGAGTCGAATCATTTGAATCATTTGTCATCTCGGAAAATGGGCAGGAGTTCCTCCGTAAAAATCACATCATACATCGAAGAATCCCTTTATACAGTCCCTGGACTGGTAGCCTATGGGAGAGACTCTTGAGAGTGGTAAAGGATTGTCTCGTGAAAACCATCGGACGATCCTCCATTGAATATTTTCAATTCTTAACAATTCTTGCGGAAATTTCGGATGCCATAAACTCGAGACCTCTCACCTACACGTCAAGTTCTCAGGATGTAATTCCTCTCACGCCTAATTGTTTTTTGAAGCCTCATTCAAAAACAAGCATGGTGTGGAGAAATGAGAACGTTGCTCAACCATTAATAACACCTACTAGAAATGCTTTGATCAAATCTCTTCGATCATCCTCAGACACTTTTGAAGAATTTCGGACCAGATGGTATGAAGAATATCTGCTAAGTCTCCGCGAGATAGGTAGAAATCTTTACCAGACCGGATGGAATAACTTGGTCAAAGTAGACGATGTAGTTATCGTACGTAGTCCTGTCAAAGAGCGCCCTTTCTGGCAGCTGGGCATCGTCACTCAATTAGTACATGGAGATGACGGAAAGGTTAGATCAGTTTTCGTCAAGTCTCCAGGAGGACAAGTAAATCATCATTCGATAAAACACTTATATCCTCTGGAGCTGTCCTTAACTCATAGCGGGAACTCTCAAACAACGAACCTTCCATCATCAGTTCCATCTACCTCTACGACATCTTCTAGCCCAACGTCGATTTTAACAGCTAAGCCTTCAAGACCTAGTCGAAAAGCAGCTGTAGCTGCAAGAGCACGTCTTCAAGAGAGTGACTCTTCTGAATCTGATTCGGAATAAAAAGTTAAAATCCCTCCAGCCAATTGTCTTGGCATAAGGAGAATACTCCAGGAGCGTTTGTAAATATGTCTTTTTTACTTATTTGTCCTTTCTTTTAATGCCTCCACTAGATAGTTGGAGGCATCCCGCCCCCCGGAGTGTATAAAAATAATATAACCAAGTAAAAAGCTAACTCTGTGTTTGAATCGGAGCTTGTTTTTTTTCTCTACTTTTTTCTGGTGATCGAGTCGTTTATCAAAAACTAAACAATCTTTTTTTCTGTGAAAAGTGAAAACTGTATATATTCTTAAAAAGCTAAGAATTATGTGATCATTTTTTTGACAAGTTTCATAATAATGGTATCGGTATCTAGGTTTCATATTAAAGGTGTCGGTATCTAGGTTTCACCTTTAAAGGCTTTTTATTTGAACCAGTATTTATTGTATATTTATTGAACGTATGTTTAATAATCTTTAAACAATAAAAAGGTATCAAGGTATCGGTATCAAGGTTTCGTATCAAGGTATCGGTATCAAGGTTTCATATTAAGGTATCGGTATCAAGGTTTCAAATTTAAGGGTTTCATATTTAAACCTTTAATGTATATATAAACGTAAGTTTATAGTTTATTTAACAAACTTCACAACCTGCAAAATATCCTTCGCTTGCATAACGCAAAGTAATATAATTGAGACCGAGGTCTTTTTTCCTTTAAAATCTACTAAATATTTGTACGCCAGAGGTCGGGAATACTAATACGAGACCCTGGTTGAAGGAATAAATTTTCTTTCAAGAAAAAGTTGTATTGTCTTTCGACTCGGTATTAGTCTTCATCAGTAAACAAAAAATGGTAAGTTTACTTTCTGATAATCAGGTGTACAAATAAAACTTTTAACAAGGTATAAATTAATTAAGACTGGTATTTTTATTACTCATACAGAATTGTGGAACAATTGTTCTTCTTGATTGTGAGGACATCTATTAAGTTAACCTTATTTCCGGTTGATCCTGCCAAGATATACAAATCCTTCGGCTAATGAGTTTCAGCTGTTTTCTCAATTAAGTAATTGCAATTTTACAATTTACAATTTAAAACTTTAAAATAACAATTTAGAATAAAACCATTTATTTATTTTTTATGTTTGACTTATTCATTATTAATATATATATATATATATATATATATATATATATATATATATATATATATATATATATATATATATATATATTATTATATTATATATATATATATAGTGAGTATATATATATATATATATGGTTATATATATATATATAGTAAATAGATATATATATATATATATATATATATATATATATATATAGAAAATATATATAAATGTAAATATATATATATATACATAAATAAATAAGAAGAGATATATAATTTATATATATATATATATATATATATATATTATTTGTGTGTGTAGGTGTTTTCGCCTGAAGATTTTATAAGCTAACGAAAAGTAATAATAATAACACAATAATAATAATACACACACACACACACAATACACACACACACACACACACACACACAGCAATAATGGTAATAATAATAATAATAATATTAAAAATAATAATAATACACACACACACACATACACATACACGTGAAAACACATGGACACACTTTATTCATAATAATAATATTTATAGGCACGAAAAGTAATAATAATAATAATAATAATAATAATAATAATAATAATAATAATAATAATAATAATAATAATAATAAACAATAACAATAATTAATTAATAATAATACCAATAATTAATA
>JABUQX010034504.1:40000-46293 GCA_015478945.1 Trachelipus rathkii | reverse complement strand
ATTACCTTATTAATTGAACAAGTGCTTTAATTAAAAGTGAAAAGTTAATAAAAATTTAAACTTGTGTAGAAACTTAAAAGTTATTAAATTAAAGTTCTGCGCATGCGTTACATGTGGCGCAATAAATTAAATCACGTGTTCAAAATTGGTAGGGAATTCCATTGGTATTGAAAGGTTTTTGTAAATAGTCTTTTTTTATAGTAATAGGATAATCGATTTTAATATTGCTATATTATTTTCAATAATCGATATTTATAATATCATTCTTCCAAATAATCGATATTTTTGTGATATCGATTATAATATCATAGTTTTAATAATCGATATTTTTGTGATATCGATTAAAATATCATACTTTAAATAATCGATATATTCAGTATATTGTTGTCATTGTGTTATTAATAATGTATTTAATTTTGACCGCATTATTGAAGCTTATTTGTAATAATAATATAATTATTTCTAATGATTAATGTTTTGTAATATAAACAAAGCAGTGTGTTTGCGTTTTCCTTGAAAATTTTGGTAAATTTAATGAAAATGAAAAATAGTGTTTGTAATATAGGCTACCCTAGGACTGAAATTCAGTTTTTGACAAAAGTTTTTTGAAAGCCTAGGGTAGTTGTAGGCCTATATAATTTTTAATTCATATTGGTGACACAATATCAGGTATATTTATAAGCAAATATTTTAGAATTAAGCATTTTTGAACAAAATGGACAAATTTATCAAATTTAAAAAGTTGAGGACTAATATAAAGACTCGCATTACTAAAATAATAAATAAATTAAATGAATTGAAAACTAATGACAGTTTAGGTATTATTTTTTGCAAATCTCAAATAAATGAAATAAATAATTTGATGTTAAAAATCAAAGAAATTGATGAAAGCATGATTGATGTTTTGATGGAATCTGAGCTTGAAGGCCTAAATATGGACTCTGAAATAGAAAGTCAAAGTGATTATTATTTAGAATTAGAAATTAAATTAAGTGTTTTTAATGAATTTATTTTAAGTAAAGAGACTGTTAAAACAGAACCTAATATTTCTGATAGTTTTGTGGAAGCCTTAAATAACATTGATCACACTACTAATGTAAAATTGCCCACAATGAGTTGTTCTATTTTTGATGGAAATTTAAATAAAATTAGTTTTCAAGTTTTTTTAAATCAGTTTATGAATATTGTTGGACATAACCCTAAACTTAATGATTCTGTTAAATTTATGTACCTTTTAAGTTTTTTGAGGGACTATCCTTTAAGTATTGTCTCACATTTATCAATCATACCTGAACATTATAAAGTAGCATTAGAATTGTTGAAAGCTGAATATTTGGATGTAACAACTATAACAAATGACTTGTTTGCCTCTTTGATAGCTATTAATATAGAATCCAAATATGATAAAGATTTTTTATCCTTAAAAAATGCATTAAATAAAATCAGGGCTATTATTTACGATCTTAAAGTGCATAAATTGGATTTTACAATCTCAAAGAGTCCAGGCTGTTGTTTGTTGTCACATATAGTAGTAAAAAAGCTACCTAAAGTATTTTTGAAGGACCTGATAAGAAAAGTAGGGCACAATTATCCTGATATTAATGAAATTCTTGACAATTATCAGGATATAGTTAAAACCTTAATTAGTACTAGTTCTTCCTCAGAAAGAACAGTAAGTGCCAAACTCAAAAGCAAAAATACACTTGTTACTACTCAAAAAGAAAAAACATCTCAAAATAATGCTACAAGTAAACAACATTCTTTGGCAAATTTTCAAACCTCGAGTAAAGTAAAAGAGGTTGAAAAAAGTGTAAATTATGTTCTGGGCCTCATTCTTTAGGACTTTGTCCTGTGTATAGCAATTTTGAAGGCAGAATTAATAGAGTAAAAGAGTTGGGGTTATGCGAAAAGTGTGCTGGCAATCATCCACAAGCACAATGTTTTGGTAATAATAATAAAATGAGGTTTCCGTGTAAATGTGGAAGTAGATCACACATACAACCATTGTGTAATGTTAATAGTGAGGTGGTAAATACAACGACCAATCATTGCATAACTTTTCATCAAAGTTTAGAGAATGAATATATTCCGCCTACCACTTCTTTAAATATGGTTTTCAATGGTAAAGAAAAGGCTTTCAGATGTTTAATCGATACAGCGTCAAGTAGATCTTATATCTCTAGAGAAGCTGCTGAAAAGTTAATATCTAATATAAATAGTCTTCCTATAATAGAATATGAAGTTCAAACTTTCATTGGTTCTAAAATTAAAAAGTTTCATCAAACATTAATTGGTGTAAGAGTTTTTAAAAGAATAGTTTTCATTCCTTTTCTAATAGATGATGAATTAAATATAAATTATAAAGTAGATGGCATTCCTGATGTTATTAAAAATATGAAACTTAATGGTTTAAATTTTGCAGATAGTAATTTTAATGATTCACATGTAAATAGTCATATTAAAGTAGATGTTTTACTTGGTATAGAAATTATAGACTTGTTTCCATCCTTTCAGACTGTACCTTTTGCAAGTGGTCATTGTTTACATATTGGCAATAATAAATTAATTCCAATAGGTAATATTTATAATTTTTTAAGTAGAGAACAGATTGTACGTTTGGTTGAAACCAGAAAAAGTAATAAAGTTAGTAATTTCATAACTCAGTCAAAAGTTGAAACAAATAATGCCATAATTCCTAAAATTGATTCTGAATGTAATAACAGAAGGCTAAATACACAAGTGTATTTCGTGTTAGAACCATCCAAAAGTTATTTCAATCCCATTGAACAGTTTTTGGATTCTGATATTGACAATGGTTTGGAAAATCTGTTTAGCCTGGAATCATTGGGCATCAAGCAGAACGAGGAAATTCTGAACACTGTAGATAAATGTCAGGTTCAATTATTTAATCAGAATATGATTTTCAGAGACAACCATTATCATGTAAGTCTTCCTTGGTATGAAGACAAAATAGAATTAGTTCCTAATAATTTTAAAATATCTTTAAATATAGCTAATAGAGTGTTTAATAAATTAACTCAAAATAATTTAATAAGTAAATACAATAAGGTCTTTGAAGATCAATTGAATGATGGAATAATTGAAAAAGTAAATATAAAATTTAATGATCCTTCAGATATTAGTAAATACAAATTCATTCCTCATCGACCTATAATAAGGCAAACGGAACAAGTAACCACTAAAATAAGACCAGTTTTTAATTGTTCCCTTAAAAGTAATAAAACTCTTCCATCTTTGAATGAAGCAGCTTACAGTGGCTATGACCTTATGAATTCACTTTTAAAACTACTACTTGTGTTCAGAACGAATCGTACTGTTGTGATGAGCGATGTAAAACAGGCGTTTTTGATGATAAGGTTAAAAGATGAAGTGGACAAGAATAGGTTCACTTTCTTGTGGTTTAATAACGGGCAACTAGAAGCTTATAGGTACCTTACTTTAATATTTGGGTTTACATCTTCCCCATTTATCTTGCATTATATAATGAAATATCATGCTTCTAAGTATCCACATGATAGATGTACTGAAATATTATCCTCAGGCTTCTTTATGTGGATAATTTAATATTTACAAGCATGCAAGAAGAAAGTGAGATAGTAGGTATATATCATCAATGTAAGAAACGAATGGAAGAAGGGGGTTTTATCTTGAGATCTTGGAATAGCAACTCGGATGCTTTGCGTGTTAAGTTCAAGGAAGAAAACTCCTTTGTAGAGCATTCTAGTTGTTATGAAAAGATCTTGGGATATAGTTTCAATGTGGTGACTGACTGTATGCATATTAATAAAGTAGAATATCTGGAGAGTATTTCAACTAAGCGTCAATTGTTGTCTGAGATTTCCAAGCTTTTCGATCCTCTTAACTTTGCTCTTCCTATTTTGGTTAGGGGTAAATTGTTGATGAGACAAGTGTGGCAGCATAATTTGGCTTGGGATGAAAGAGTGCCTGAAGAGATACTGAAAGAGTGGTATAAACTGCGCAATAACTGTGACCATCTGGATACGATTGCAATACCTAGGAGGGCTCTTTCTGAAGGGAATAAGTATGGCTTGCATCTTTTTTGTGACAGTTCTGAAAGTGTTTATGGATTTGTATGTTATGGAGTGGATAATGATAATAAAAGCTCCTTTATATTTGCTAAAGCCAAGGTAGCTCCTGCCAATAGGCCTAGGGAGTTAAGTATACCTTCCCTGGAGCTGATGGGGGTTATTTTGGCCTTGAAATGCTTATATATATCATTTTTCTATATTTTATAGTAATATTTATTTTGAATTCATTAATATTGCTGTGGATTCACAAGTAGTTTTGAGCTGGTTATTAACCAGACAAACCAAAGTAAAATCTAAGTTTTTAAAAAAATAGAATAAATGAAATGGATGGCT
Source organism: Trachelipus rathkii (assembly GCA_015478945.1). Classification (NCBI taxonomy): domain Eukaryota; kingdom Metazoa; phylum Arthropoda; class Malacostraca; order Isopoda; family Trachelipodidae; genus Trachelipus; species Trachelipus rathkii. Next base: position 41,890 of record JABUQX010034504.1, on the reverse strand, counting down.
TAATTACTTCCATCATTAAGAAGTACAAGGTAAATGTGTACTATAAATATGTAAATACAGCAGAAAATCCTGGTGATTTTTTAACTAGGGGTTTAACTTTTAAAAAATACAAAGAAATATTTGCTCTGTGGTACTATGGTCCTGTTTGGTTAACTAATGATTTAGACAATTGGCCCAAGTATCCTATGTTGAGTGTACCACAAGAATCCTTACCTCTATTAATGGTAAATATAAATATTGTTAATAATTCATGTATTAGTATTTTAGATTTAAGTAAATATTCATGCTATAGAAAAGTCTTAAGAATCACTGCCTGGATTTTTAAATGGCTTAGTAAAATTAAAGTAAATATAGATTACCAGCAAAAGTCTGTAAGGTATTGGCTTAAAATAAATCAACTTCAATCCTTTGCTAATGAAATTAAATTTTTAAATGAATATAAACAGAAGGTAAAAGTAACTTCCTTGAAAGACTCAGAAATTCCTCCTTAGTTTTGAACTTAAATCTTTTCCTTGACGAAAAAGGCTATTTAAGAAGTAAGGGCAGGATTAATAAGGCTCTTCTTATTAGCTATGAACAAGCTAATCCCATATTAATGGGAAGAAATCATGGCTTTACATTGCTATTTATTAAATATGCCCATGAGCAAGTAAAGCACCTTGGCATTGGTACTACTCTTAATTACATCAGAAATCAAGGTGTGTGGATACCTAAGGGTAGAGCTGTAGTAAGATCTGTTTTATTAGAGTGCATTACATGCAAGAAGTACAATGCTCTTTCTTACAGGTACCCACGTTTCACTGACATACCTAGAACACACATGAATCTCATAAAACCTTACCAACACACATGTATTGATTTCACCTCTCATGTATATGTCAAAAACAACACCTCAAAGTTAGAGAAAATGTATATCTTAATTTTCACTTGCTTAAACATCAGAGCTGTACACTTAGAACTAGTACCCTCTATGAACACCTCTGACTTTCTGTTAGCCTTCAAAAGGTTTTGTAACAAATTTAGTATTACCATCGTACATCTATAGTGACAATGCTTTATATTTTAATAAAGGGTGCAATATAATAGAAGAGTCCTTTAATACCAATGCTTTCAAGGAGGAGTTTGATAAAAATCAGATCAAACATGTAAAAATTAACCTTTTTTCTCCATGGCAAGGTAGCCATTGGGAAAGGTTAATAAAAGTAATGAAACAGTGTCTGTATAAAGCTGTTGGAAAGAGTAAAGTGACCTATTTTGAACTTCTAACCACTCTGTCTGACATAGAAAATGCCATCAATTCCAGACCCCTAACCTATAGATCTGGTACCTCTGAGTTGGAGGCAATAACGCCCAATTGTTTTTTGAAAGTCATGTTTAATAGTAATTTAATATTTAAAAGTAATTTTGATATAGAATATCAGATGGGCAGTGCACCCAACAAGGAGGTACTAGATTCTACCCTCATAAAACAAAATGAACTCTATGAAGAGTTCAGGTGTTTGTGGCATGAGGAATATCTCCTAAGTCTCCGGGAACGGTCTAGACACTTGTTTCAGGGTATTTGGGAAGATAAAGTAAAAATAGGTGATGTGGTGCTAATAAAGGACATCAATAAACCACGCCCATTTTGGAAATTAGGTAGAGTGTTGGATGTTATAATTGGTCACGATAATAACATCAGATCAGTCAAATTAAAAACAGGTTCTGGTGAAGTAGGAATGCATTTCAATCACCAACCTTTACCCCCTCGAATTAAATACAGGAGGTGGTAGTTTATCAAATGTAACACCTGTACCTACAACACCTGTACAGGATGACAACAGCAACAGACCTGGACCTTCTGGAGTAAATAATAATAATAAAGCCAATAATAAAAGACCTATGAGAAAA
>JABUQX010034504.1:0-30000 GCA_015478945.1 Trachelipus rathkii | reverse complement strand
AACAATGTTAAAAGTATTTCATATCCTGTAGAACTTCTTATTTGGAACTTGTTGGAGTTGTGGAATCAAGATGCCCCTCGCAGTCATCCTATGAACAGGAAGGGTGAGTAGCTGGAAAATAAAATAAAGATAACGATGAATTGATAATTGACCAGGAAACTAATGTATGTGTTAATACAGGGCTCCATATCCCGGGACCACTTGAACTTTACATTGTGGGTCCATTTGACGATTTATATCGAGGGTCCAATTAATGGTGCATATCTTGGGACTACTTCACCTATTTAGAAAGTATATACAAACTTCATATCACGGGCTCAATTGACGTGTCTATCTTGGGTCCACTTGACGATACTATTGGAGTTCTGGATTGGAAAGAATCTTCATATTCAACCTACTATATATTCTACATCGAGAAGTCTACGAAGAACAACCATCTACTGATCGAAAACCGAAGATTCTGGATATTAAGAAAAACACCAATAAATGAAAATCAAGATTTTGTAATTTAAGTTAAGTCACATTAGATTCATTTGAGCACCTAGTACCTAACACAACACGGTTACACGGGTCTAGATCTAATTCTTCAAAGATAAATATACAAACCCAGTCATAAATTGTTTAAAGAATCATCGCAGGGCTATCCATCTGAACAAGGGATTGATCAGACAATCGAGATCAAAATATTCTACATTTTACAAGGTGTATTAAATAAGTTGATGAAGTCACCTCTCTTTTATTACCCACACTTCTAAAGTGTTATTCAACATTGTCTAGGAGAGTTATAGGAAATATTGGAAGAATCTAGAGGTGCAAGTGAGCTGAATCGTGATCAAGAAGGAGTCGCTGTCGGAGTAGAGCTGAGTCCCAGTGCAACTACCCGCCGGGAGGCGAAGCTTAATTCTCTTATCGAAGCAGATATCATCATCCAAGAAATTGAGAAGACGACACCGAGTCACGAGGGAACTTCATAGACGTCTACAGATTGGAGCAAGGTATCTGTTCTAACATTTTCTTTGATTATTGTACCCAAGTCATTGGTTGTAAAAATTTGGTGAGTACTTTGGTACTCACCGTTACATACACTAATTAAAGTGGCGCCCGAACAGGGACTCAGTTTTCCTGTTCCGTCAGTCGCCCGACTTGGTTGTGACCTTGCTCACACATCATCAACATTATTGATTTGAGTTGATTGATTGAAGATAAATACAATAAGAAGAATCATCGAATGTTAAAAATGGCTGAACAACCAGAGAAAAACATGTCTGCACAAATTGACCAAGATAACTTGGACTTGGAATTACATAATGATATACGGAAGACTGGATTTATACAACAAGGAAGAGAACAAGAAACAGGAACAAGAAAGAAAACTACAGAAACCTCGTCATTCGAGACGATGTACACACTGAAGAAAAAGAAGAAGGAAGGGACGGGTTGTCAGTCCCTGATCAATTAATGTCTGAGCCAGTATTATCGAATTTATTGGGCTGGATGAAAAAAGATAAGAAACTAATAGAGAATAGTTTAAGAAACCCAGGAGCCGGATCCACAGAAGTCCCGAATTATGGACACAGAAGAGGATTCATGGCTGCTGGTGAGAATAAACCTGCTTTAGTTCCGGATTTTTTGATGACCAGAATTGCGTCTCCGGAAAGAAACAGAATTTTTAAGACTGATGTTCCATCTAAACAAGGGTATGCAGCAAGAAATATGATCAATACCCACAGGGATTCTTTCCATTATGATGACCAATACCAGCCAGAATATAGAACACGGCATATAATCAATCCACCTGAGTTTTTTGAGTATAATTCCCGTTATCGATCGGATCATACCACGTGAAATGTTGAACCACCATTTGATTCAACAAATTACCCGGGTCTTGTGCGGGAAGGTCAAATGGATTATGGTAATAACGATAGAAATAATACAACATGGCGATCTAGGGAAGAAAGTCATCGACCTGGATCGGATGCACAGTTTCAAAGATCGAGTAGGGGAGACGGATCATACTTGTTACGTGAAGAGGATCCATTGCCTATGAGAAATGATAATTATGATCTGTTATCATCAAACAGAAGAAACTATAATGATAAAGATAGACTGATGCAACCGCAATATCGGACATCAAAACAACCTCAAGAACCTCAAACATATAGAAGATTAGATGATACTGAAGTTCCCGTTTATTCTGGTCCACAAATTTCACAACGACTAGATATGTTAACTGATGCTATTGGCCTTTTAACACAAATATTGAAGAATTCGCAACGATTAAAGGTTGTGGACCCAGGGAAATTTAAATACGAGGCTGAGCAAGATTTTATAGTGTACTTGGGTGATTTCGAGGCCTATTGTACATTGCATTACCCAAATGCTCCTCATCAGTGGTTAAGATTATTGGGCCGACAATTGGAGGGGAAGTTCCTCCAGTTGTATAAGCTATTGGTAAAAGAAGATAGAAATTACTTCTCGGTTCGAAACACACTAATTCGATGGTATGAGGATGAAGAAGAGCTAAAGGATGAGTACAAGATTCAAGCGTACCACTCTGCACGTAGACATCGTGGGGAATCTATACGTATGTTTGCCCTACGGTTAGAAAGATTAGCTAGAAAAGCATACCATGGACAAGACATGAGTGAACATGACACATTGAGAGCCGCATTTTTGTGTAGTTTACCTCCAGGCATCGAGAAGAGTGTTAGAGAATATATAAAAATGCAGAAAATGGAGGGCAGAGGTAGAGTTCCGTGGAGAAAAATTGTTGGATTTGCCGATTCGTTGGAAAGCGAGAATGAAGCTTATCCAAATCTGGATGTTTATGAAAAGGAAAACAAGAGCTACTATAGTAAGCCAGAAAGAAATCAAGATAATTTAAATGAATCTATAGATTCTGTAATACAGATAAATACTGTAGGTCCTAGTTGGCCAGAAATTTTGAAGAAAAAAGAAGATGATCGGAAACGAAGATCTAAGAATAACTATGATACTGGTAGATCATTCAAGACCAGTTCGGATGAAAAGGTATCAGGCGGTCGAGGAGGCTGGGATAAACAGTCTAACTATAATCGTTCACCACCACGCAACAAACCATTCCCAGATAATAACCGCAGGTCTGATGCGGATGATAAACAGAACTTCATTTGTGTATATTGTGAAAAGAGGGGTCATACCATGAAGGAATGTTACCAATACCTTGATATTTGTAGTTGGTGCAAGAAACAGGGCCATCGAAGAACTGAATGCCCGTTATACGGGGCTTCCCGGTCCTCTTCTACACAGGAGTTCCAAATCAAATGCCCTTTTTGTCAAGGCCCTCATTCTGGAATGAAGTGTGGACAGCGATCACCACCTCAATATAATGGAAAACCTCAAGGAGTCGGAGGACCAAGAGTGGAAGAAATGAATAACAGGTCACCAAAAGGATCACCTAAACGGTCGTATTCAGGAGTGGTTAAAAAAGTTTCGTCTCAAATTTATAGGAACTCAGAACCTAATGAAGAGGGTGCATTTTGTCCAGAAGAGGAGTCTAGATCTAGACCACCTTATTTAAATCCTTGTGAGTACTGTTATGTAGCTCATTATGAGGGCCAGTGTTTGGGGTTAACGGAAAAGACCGTAAGCTCCCAGGGTCAAGTGTTAAACTCCCTTCCTCCACGGAAATGAGTCGTCTTGTGGAGAGTAGGTCTATAATAGACTCAGAAGAATTGGATCCCTCAACTACACGATGCGAGAAGAATCCATTAAGGAAAATTAATGAATCTTTCAAAGACTTAGACGAAGAGATGGTTATATCGATCCATCTTTGTCAAGCGGGTGTAGAGCCATTAATGATTTGTATTACTCTGGACTGTGATACCAACACTCAATATGAATGTTTAGTTGATAGTGGAGCCGGGATAAATTTAGTTAGCTCCGAGTTAATTCCTTTGTTGGGTGAAGATAAAGTTTTATTGCCTTCCGCCGAAGTGGGGGTTAAAGCCATAAGTGGATTTGGAGTCGATGAACGTGTACCTGTAACCCATTATGTTGACTTACGGGTAAATTTTCAAAATGGATTTAGTTCACCTCCATCCGCATTTTTTATTGTACCTCATCGGTATATGAGAGATCATCCTGTGATCTTGGGAACATGTGCTCTACGGGATAATCACTTGTTGCCAGACATGGCTAATCATCAATTGATTTGATTAACTGGAAATAACCTGACTGTTGTCGCTGAAGGTATACCTCGTTCTAAAAGGAAATCTTTAATACCAACGAATGTGGTTTCTATTAACAATATATCGGTAATTAATAATAATGTAAATGATGCAGATATTTTGTACGATCAATCAAACGATCGACATCTTAAAGTTATATTAAAAGGTCTGGGACGACAGAAGAACGGGTTTAACTGGCAGTTGGTTCATACGCAATACCGAATGTATCGATCTCAAATAGTATGTGAAAATGGAGTGTTATATTTTAAGACTAAAACAGGACAATTACGATATATCATTTCAATGGATTTGCTGATACATGTAGTACTTAATCTTCATTTATCGTGTGCTCATATTGGGCGGAATAAGCTGTTGCAATTGGTACATAAACAGTTTTGGAATCCTCGAATCAATCAAGTTATATCGGATGTGGTTTGTTGTTGCCCAACTTGCCAGATGCAGAAAACATATTCATCGAATGTTACACCCCCCATGTTGAAAATTCTCACTGAGGGGCCGTTTGATCTTTGTGCAATGGACTTAATACAATTTCCAAAAACTTTCAAGGGGAATAAATATTGTATTGTATTTATTGATCACTTTTCAAAGTGGGTAGCGGTGGTACCAATAGCGGACAAATCCAGTTTAAATGTATCCAAGAAATTTAAACATCAGATACTTCCGTTTATTCCAAAAGTACCAAAGCGTCTTCTTACGGATAATGGCACTGAATTTACATCTCACATATTTCAACAAGTGTTACAGGAGTACAATATCAAACATGTCCGTACATCTCCACTTCATCCAGCTAGCAATGGAGTTTGTGAGAGATTTAATCGTAGTTTGATTCAGATACTGAAGTGTTTAAGTTTGGAACAACCTGCAAATTGGGATGAGAAATTGACCTCGTCGATATTGATTTACAATAATACAGTTCATAGTGCTCTGCATATGTCTCCTTCAGATTTTTTACTACATACGGCCCATTCAACAAGCTATACTTATCCCAATACTGGAAAGATGGTAGTGTTAATTTTCGCCCTTATAAAAAGGGACAAAAGGTAGCTAGGAAAGTAATTCGAACTGGTCCTAGTACCGTAATGAAATTTCGTAATAAATGGGAGGGTCCGTTTGTAATTGAAGAAGTGCATATGAATAGAGTAACCTATATGATTCGAAGATTTAATAAACCTGATGATAGATTACAAAAAGTACATTTCTCCCATTTGCGAGGATGGATTGACATCCCCAGATATTTAAGAAAATATCTTGCCCGTAATAAAGAGCTCAGTGAAAAGTTCTTTGAGGATGAGGAAGATGACATAAGTGGGGATGATAAAATGGAAACTGATTCCGATAACACTTCAGAAAATGATATTGTTGAGATGGAGACCGAAGAAACCATAGAAGAATTGTCCTTGTTTGATGATAGTTTTGAACCTATAGAAGAAGAGGAAGCGGATTTTGAGGGATTTTTTCAATTTGGAACCATGTCCATGGAAATCTATAAAGATTTACCTGATTTAACGGAGGGGCTTACCAAAGTGTCCCCCCATGTGAGATTGCGTAGTCCGGATATTGATGAACTAAATGCTAATGTTAAGGTGGGGGTTAATTTGGTATTACCTCCTGTTGAGGATTTTACTACCGAGGGGAGTTTACTTATCCCTAATTCGGTCAGTCCTATTCGTCCTCCTGATAATTCGAATCAGGAGCTGGGTCAGAAAGAAGTCTCTACTCCGAATGAAGTTCCGACACCGACGTTGGACTATCATGATATGTATATTCAGGAATATCCAATCAAATTCCAATATCCTTCTATTTTAAATTCGTCAAGGCTGAATACTAATCAACCGGAAGAACGAATTCCTAGTCTGAGGTATGAGCTTTCAGAAGAGACGGAAGTTTTGATAAAGGACACTACTAGGAATTGTTCTCGTCATTCATATTTTTTGGATAGACCGAGTTATGAACGGTCATCAACTACAGAGGAAGATCAAGAGGACTTGAATAAACAAGGTGATTATTGTTACCAAGGCGGAGATGGGTTATCATCTGGTTGGAGAAGCTCAGTTGATTCAACATATACTGAATTTTTAGGTTTTAGTCCACCTAACGTTGGTTCTCAGCTGTCTTTAATGGGGAATCCAGACTCCATTGGAATGCATACAGTACCCACGAAAGATACTTCGCTTGTGCAGTCAAATATTGATAAATCAACGAAATTAAAAGAGGCTTCAGATGTGGATACTGAAGGGTTCGCCGTGGTATCTTACAATCCGGTGGTTGATGTAAATCAATCCCCTTTACAAACTTCTGTTGGATTCGACCACAGAATGAGTCATTTATCAACGATGGAAGAAAACAGTCATATGTCGATGCCACCTGATACGACAGAACCCCTTTTTACTATTGTGGGTGAAGTTTTGGGAGATCCTCGTGATGTTCAGTTGGATAATAGTGACTTAGCCCTCTTTTTTGTCGATGATGAGGATCTCGGGTTAATAAGAGATTTGACTAGAAGGCCTTTCACTAGACGGATGGGGATTGTAGAGGATTTACCCTACATAATGTCTACACCAATGGAATATGTTCGACGACAGCCACCCTCATGAATACTAAACATTTTGTTTGTCTTTTTAAATTAATATTGATAGGAAATTGATAGTCAGATTTTGTTGTTTTAATTTAATTTATTGATAATGTTATAATGTTCATGATATATATTGGAATAAATTTTAGTGACAGTTAAAAATAATGATAATTTGAAATATTTTAATTGAAATATTTAGATTTGCGATTTAAAATAATAAATGAAGATTAGATGTTAGACCCATATACTTGTAACAAATATATTAAATGTTGGGCTCCGGAATCTAATAATTTTTTCTTTTAAGGTACCAGCTGTGTGGATTCTGTTGTCATTGATCCCTTTACCACGTCGAAAAATACAACAAGTAATCATGCCCTTACTATTGGCAGTTGGTTCATCGGAAGTGTCCTTGTTTAGGAACGAAAAACAATATTTGAGGAGGAAATATGGAATCTACACCAGGGTTGATTTTGAGTCTGGTCGGCAATTGGCTGAATGCCCTGGCAGAGTAAAATCATTTATGACCCCAACAGTAGAATATGTGATCATATGGTCATTGACAACCATGGCCTGGAAATCTACAGAGTTGGTCAATGCAGATGGCATCAAGGCAACGGTATTCGAACCGTTGACGAACTTCGACATAGATGGCATACCTGACCTCATGAAAGAAATCACAAAGATTGTTAAAGAAAAAAATCCAAAAGCACGAGTGTATTTAATGATTCCTCCATTACAGGACTTATTTTCTTATAACAAGAAGAGGTTAATCAAAGCCTGGGGTTCATCGTTCTCAGACTTCTTCCTTGATGATCCGACTTTTGATCCAAAGAAGATGAGGTCACACTCTATTTATGCCTTTAATAAGTTTGAAAATTTGGTCTCTTCCGCTTACAACTGGCCAAACAAAAACATTTTGCGAGGGAATGAAATTTTAGATTTTCACTATGAGGGATCTCGCCGTCATAATGAAACTATTAGAACCCCTCATGGTCAATATTTCCGGAATAAACAAATAACTATGAGTTCTCCTTTACTTGGGGATGGCCTCCATCCCAATCGTAAGTTCTTAGAAGCTCTTATGGGAAAATACAGAAGATTTTTTATTGTTCGACGAGCTCAAAATAATATTGACAATGTCAGTGGTGTTTCTCGCAACCCTAGAGAAAGTCTAGATAATCAAAGACATTCAAATATGACTAGACAAAATACTGTGAGACGATCTGTTAATTTTGTTGCTGAGAGACCGTCGTCAACACCTGCTAGAACATCCGTGAGGAGTCGGCTGGGGGCACAACCTACGAGAACTCCAGAAACCCGCCGTATTCGAACCAGATCCGAGAATGTAACTTCTGCTTCTCAAGCAGTGGTGCATAGAATTCCACATACCTCCGGCCAGTCTGATAGATCACATCCTGGACCGAGTAATTCACGTTCCGGTCTTCAAATAAATCCTGAAACCGCTTTTGATGTTCAAATGAAAAGGATAATTCGGGAAAAGGTCCGTGGAGCCATGACTAGGATGGAGTGGGATACTCTTACTACAGATCAACGAAAGCTGATATCACAATTTTGGAGGGAAATCGTCAAAGATGAAGAGGAAATAGCTTTAAGCACCCTTAGAGAAAATTGAAATTGAACAAGAAAAATGTTCAAGTTGTAAATACGTTGTATGCCATGATATGGTTGCCAAATTTGGTGGTGGTAAAGTAACATAGCTGGTTATGGAAAATAAAAAGTATTATATATACTTTATTATGGGCTGTTCTTAAATGTTCGCAGCTTCTTAATTATTGGTAATATGAAGAACTTCAAGAGATAGAGATAGTACCCTGATTCGATGGATGATTCTCAAGAGTGAAACAATGGGTTTGTATTACGATGATCTGTGCTAGCTCACCTTTATTCTCTCCCGCGTGTAGGTTCATCCCCATTGGACAAGTACCAATGTTATAAAGAGGGGAGGGACTTAGGTTTGGTGTGGGGGGATGTAAAGGTGAGCATGAAAGACAAATTCTGCTGGTCATTCGCTGTTGTCCAGTGGGAGGCGAGTACGAAGAAACAAAGATATATTATATTGATTCATTATATACAACTTTTGTGAAATCAACATTATACTAATGCTAATATTATTTTTCAGTAAATGCTGAATGAGAGATATCATAAGTTATAAATTGATATTGTAAATATAAATAATATAGATCTTACTTATAATTTATTCGATTCATTAATACTCACATATATACAAAAAACTGTTGAGTCATCATAACAAACAAAATAAAAGAAGATCAATTTTAATTACAACAATCAGAAGAACTATACAAGTCAGATTCAGTCTAAATTAAAAATAGAAGAAACGAAGATATTCATCATACCAATCTAGGTGGGTAACCTATATAGTAAATGTTCTTTATAAAAGTAATGTTGTAAATAGATAGAAAGATAAATAATAAAAGATAAATAAACAAAGATTGAGGAAAAAGGTAAAATTACGAAAATTCAAAACAATGTTAAAAGTATTTCATATCCTGTAGAACTTCTTATTTGGAACTTGTTGGAGTTGTGGAATCAAGATGCCCCTCGCAGTCATCCTATGAACAGGAAGGGTGAGTAACTGGAAAATAAGATGAATTAATAATTGAAGATGAATTGATAAATGAACAAGAGACTAATGTATGTATTAATACAGGGTTCCATATCGAGGGTCCACTTGATTTGCATACCTTGTGATCAGAGATTTAGAATCAATTGACGCTACATATCACGGTACCAATTGATGCTCCATATCACAGGACAATTCAATTTCCATATTCCGGGACCACTTGAACTATACATTGTGGGTCCATTTGACGATTTATATCGAGGGTCCAATTAATGGTCCACTTGACGATACTATTGGAGTTCTGGATTGGAAAGAATCTTCATATTCAACCTACTATATATTCTACATCGAGAAGTCACGAAGAACAACCATCTACCGATCGAAAACCGAAGATTTTGGATATTAAGAAAAACACCAATAAATGAAAATCAAGATTTTGTAATTTAAGTTAAGTCACATTAGATTCATTTGAGCACCTAGTACCTAACACAACACGGTTACACGGGTCTAGATCTAATTCTTCAAAGATAAATATACAAACCCAGTCATAAATTGTTTAAAGAATCATCGCAGGGCTATCCATCTGAACAAGGGATTGATCAGACAATCGAGATCAAAATATTCTACATTTTACAAGGTGTATTAAATAAGTTGATGAAGTCACCTCTCTTTTATTACCCACACTTCTAAAGTGTTATTCAACATTGTCTAGGAGAGTTATAGGAAATATTGGAAGAATCTAGAGGTGCAAGTGAGCTGAATCGTGATCAAGAAGGAGTCGCTGTCGGAGTAGAGCTGAGTCCCAGTGCAACTACCCGCCGGGAGGCGAAGCTTAATTCTCTTATCGAAGCAGATATCATCATCCAAGAAATTGAGAAGACGACACCGAGTCACGAGGGAACTTCATAGACGTCTACAGATTGGAGCAAGGTATCTGTTCTAACATTTTCTTTGATTATTGTACCCAAGTCATTGGTTGTAAAAATTTGGTGAGTACTTTGGTACTCACCGTTTTATACATATGCTAATATATATATATATATATATATATATATATATATATATATATATATATATATATATATATATATATATATATATATATATATATATATATATATATATATTATTTACCTAAATTAATAAATATAACTTTTATTATCATACTTCATCCTTTTCTCTTTCCCACAGTTAGTTAAATAATAGAAAGGGTGTTCAAAAGAAAAGTTGAAATAAAGTAGCTATATATATAAAAATAATAAATAGTTAGAAAAACAAAGTGAAACAAATAGTTTATTAAGACAATAAAAAGTTTTAAAAAAATAAAAGACAATAAAAAGTTATAAAAAAAAACAAAGTGAAAGAAAAAGTTAATAAAGATAATAATAAGCAGAAACAAAGTGAAGTTAAATAGTTCAAATAAAGACATTAATTAATAACAAAAACAAATTAATCATTGAATTCAGAAAATTAACAACAATAGCAGTGAAAGAGAAATAAATTGAGACTAAAAAAAAAACAAAGGAAGAAGGAAAAATAATAATAATAATAATTAAAGAAAGATGAAACAAAAAGTTGTCCCTAATCATGGGGTAAGTAGAAAAAGGCGTTTGTTTTGGGGATTCTTGCTTGGGAGGGTCGAGTAGAAAAATCAAAAGGAGAGAAAATTGTAGAAAATAAGTTAAAAGTTAATCCTGGATATTAGTTGTTAATCCTGATTTGATCACTATCATTTTTATATAATAAGATTTTTTTTAAGAAAAATTAGCTTCAACAAAAATTCATTTATAATTTAAGAAAATCTCTCAAAAGTGGGAAGGAGGGACCTGTCTTGTCTATTAATATTTTTAGGACCCAGGTTCCACGGTATAAAACCTGCAACGACATCCAACAAAAAATTTATTAAACCAGTTTGGAGACTGCCTCTCATCAAATGAAAAGACACCAAAAATCCCCAGTGGAACCAAGTCATCTTTAACAACTGATAGGTTAATGAGTGAATGTTTGCATCAGTAGTTGAGAATTACAACTGGGTAGTATACATGGGTGTGTTGGGCGCCTTTCATGCTTGTGTGTGGTATTGAAGTAGTCTTTCTCGCAATTGCTGTCAATAGACATTCTGAGCATTGACTTGACTGAATGTCGTGTGGTGACTGGCGATAATTTGACTTTCAACTTATACCTTATAATTGTCCTTGTGTCTTTGGATCATTTGGACTTTAAAACAAGATACTCAATCAAGTAGAGAATATTATATCATCATCGATAATTGTCCTTGTGTCTTTGGATCATTTGGACGTTAAAACATTAAAACAAGATTCTCAATAAAGAAAGAAGAAAGAGAAGTAACCACTGCGTACATTAAAAGTAAGTGTCTCCTTTCTGCTACAATCCATCAAATTGGTAGCAGAGTGTAGTCCCCAATTCTGATAATCTTAACACTCAAACACTCACAAGGCTCAATTAAGATGAACAAGGAAGCGAAAACAAATATAACTTCAGTGGAAGAAAGAAGAGAAGTTGTGAATGTCCGAGATTTCTGGGAAGGAGTGAGGATTATGAGAACTGGAAGGAGAGAATAGAAGATTGGCTTCTAATTACAGAAGAAGAAGTAAAATATCCGGGTGTAGAAATTAGGATGTCTCTAGAAGGGAGAGCATATGAAGTCGTGAAGGAGCTAAAGAGAGAGGAACTTACCTCAGAGGATGGAGTAAAAGTAATTTTGAAAAAATTAGATGAAGCATTTAAAAAAGATAGTAAAATGGATAAAATGAAAAAGGCAGTAAAGTTCTTTTCCATAGAAAAAAATACAGGTGAAAGCATGAGAGATTATATTCTGAGATACGAAAGTGTCTAAAGAATGTGAACAAGTAGGTGGAGGAAAAATGAGTGAGGAGCTTAAAGGAAGTCACTTACTACATGGAGACAAACTAAGTAACATGGAGTTACATATTGTATTGGGGGCTTGCGGTCAAGAAGAGTATGGATATGAAAACGTTAAAGGAGTATTAGGTAGAATTTTTCAAGAGACTAATAAAGACAATAACATTACGAAAGAAGAAGAATGGATTGAAGAGGAGAAAATACACAAAGAAGTAAGATGGAATAGAAATGTTTATGATAACAATAGAGAAAAATGGAAAACGAGAGACTATCAAGAAAGAGAGGGATATAGAAGAAATAATGCTTGTTATACGGTATATGCCAAGCAAAAACACATTTTGCTAGAGATTGCCCTAATAATTGGAGAAACAAAAACAAAGAGAAAAAAGTTGAAGAAAAGGAGAGAGTATTATAGACAAAGTATGAGGATGGAAGAGAAGATAACTTAGAGTTAGAAGAAATAGATGGAATATTGGATACTGGTTGTAATAAATCAGTACCGGTATGTGGAGAATTGTGACTAGCAAAGATTGTGATGAGACTATCAGCAGAAGAGGTACGAGTGATGAATAAAGAACAGGAGAAGTCCAAAAGGAATTTTATATTCGGAGAAAGTGAATATGAGGCGTCAAAAGTTTTGAAAATACCTTCTGTGATTGGTAGTTTAAAAGTAAAGATAAGAACAGAAATCATTAACGGTGAAGTGCCTTGGTTAATAGGTAGAGAAGCAATGGTGAATATGGGATTGGTAGTAGATGTTGAAAAAAGAGAAGGTCAATTAAAAAATCTTGGCAACATAAGGGCGAAATGTAAATTGGATAACAAAAATCACTTATGGATGCCACTAATAAGGGGTAAAAAATTAGAAGCTGTATGGATAGAAAAAGAGTGGATTAATGATATGGAGAAATGCAAAAAAAAGATGAAAAAACTTCATTTACAATTTGTTCATGGTAGTTAATAGAAACCGGTTGTAAAAACGAAGAGAATTTTGAGAAAAATAAAGGTAATATAAGAGAAGAATTGAAAAATATTTGTGAGAAATGTGTGGTATGTCTAAAATATAAAAAGACTCCTCCAAGGCCATTAGTTGGTTTTCCTATGGCACATAAGTTCAATGAGATGCTAGCTGTAGATTTAGGAGAAATAGAAGGAAGAAGATTCATGGTTCATGGTTATGCATGGATGAAGAACAAACAACCAGAAGAAATAGTGAAGAAGCTCTTATCTAAGTGGAATAGTGTCTTTGGGGCTCCAAGTAAGATATTTTCTGATAACGGACTTGAATTCCAAAATGAAGAGGCTAAAATATTAACAGAATGCTTTGGGATTGAGATCAAGAGCACTTCTGCAGAAAGCCAGTGGAGTAATGGGAAATGCGAGAAGATGTGGGATTGGTGAAAGATGGGATAAGGAAATTGATGGAGGAAGATAATAAGGACTGGGAAATAGCAATGTACTGGACTATCAATAAAGGGAGGTTTTTCTCCTATCAGTTGGTTTTTGGAACGAATCCCAGATTCAATAATGTGACTGGTGAAATAAGCATAACAGAAATGGAAACTGGTTACGAAAGTGAAATGATGGAAAAGAATATGCATGCATTGAGGAAAGCGAGAGAAATACATATAAAGCAAGAATCTGAGGAAAGAATTAAGAGAGCATTACTGAAAAAGGTATGAGAACACAATATAGAGGAGGCCAAATTGGGAGATAAAGTTTACTATAAGAGAGAAAATGAAAAAAGGTGGAGAGAACCAGCTAAAGTAATAGGAATGGACCGGAAGATGATAATCGTGAAACAGGGAGGTACTCTAAGAGAAGTGTCGAGAGTATACATAACTAGAATCAAACATGTGGAGGGGGATGAGATTATAAATCAGGAAGAAATTGAAGAAGAAGAGGAAGAAGACGAAGAAGTTGATGAAGTAATAATCAGTAGAAGAGAGGATGCAGAGGTGGAAGAAGAGGATGAGGAGAGTGAGGATGAAGGAGAAGAAAGGATTGATGTTGTGATACCCAAAGTCAAGCAAGGTGAAAGATGGAGAATGATAAATAAATTAACCAACAAAACCATAGAGGTCAGAATCTTAAATAGAGCTGGAAAAGCAACCAGTAGTAAATGGAGTGATTGTTTTAATATTGAGAACCTTAACAATGGAGATAGGACATGGTTGGATCTACGAGAACATAAGGATTTCAGGAAGATACCTGAAAGTGAAGAAATATTATTAGTAAACATAAATGATGAGAGGGTTATGGCTGCAAAATTGAAAGAACTCGAGAACTGGAAGGATAATAGGGTATATGAAGAAGTGAGAAAAGAAGGGCAAAAAGTTGTGTCAACGGGATGGGTCATAACAGAAAAAATAAAAGATGGAAAGAATATTTGTAAGGCTAGGTTGGTGGCAAGAGGTTTCGAGGAACAGAAGGTGGATGAATTGAATGATGCACCCACATGTTCGGCTGAAATTTTAAAGGTTACATTGAGCATTATTAATCACAAGGGCTGGGAGTGTAAAACTCTAGATGTCAAAACCGCTTATTTACAAGGAAATGAAATAAAGAGGAATGTATATTTAAAACCTCCTAAAGAAGCTAAAAGTAAAGGGATATGGAAGCTGCGAAAGACTGTTTATGGTCTTAGGGATGCCGCAAAGGCATGGTATTATAGTGTAGTAGAAATACTGGAAGAATTGGGAGGAAAAAGGAGTAAAATAGAACCCACAGTATTTTATTGGACAAAGAATAATAGACTTGTTGGAATCATGTGCTCACATGTAGATGATTTTTGTTATGGTGGAGATAAGGACTTTCAAAAACAGGTAATCAACAATTTAAAGAATAGGATTACTGTTGGAGTAGAAGAAACAAAGAGGTTTACCTATGTAGGAGTGAATATTGAACAAGAAGAGGATCACATAAAGATGGATCAAATTAAATATGTCAAAGGAATTGAATGTCCAGAAAGAAAGAGGTTTAAAGAAGAGAGAAATCTCACAGGAGAGGAAATGACTGAATATAGAGCTTTAATAGGAAGAATAAACTGGTTGTCACAGCATACTAGACCTGATTTAGCAGTAGAAGTTAGTTGGCTCAGTAAGAAGTTTAAAGAAGGGAATACTTCTGATATGAGAAAAGCGATTAAAGTGGTAAGAAAGATGGAAGACAAAAGTAAAAATAGACCTTCAGAAACTGGGAAAGAAACTAAAGATTGAGGTATATGCTGATGCTTCATTCAATAATGTAGGCAATGGCAATTCACAAATTGGATACATATTGAGTATGACAGACAAGAGTGGAAGATGTCCTTTGTTGTGGAAATCTAAGGTGGCAAAAAGGGATAGCCAAATCAACTATTGAGGCGGAAGCTTTGAGTTTAGGAGAAGTAGCAGAAAATGCCATTAACATAAAAAGGATATGGGAGGAAATAACAGGTGTAAAGGATGTTGGTATACATATAAAGACGGATAGTAAAACACTGGAGAGAGCGTTAAAGTCAACAACAGGAGTCTTGAGTAGAAGGTTAAGAATAGACATAGCAGCAATTAAACAAATGATGGAGAGAGGAGAGATAGGACAGATAGAGTAGAGTTGAACAAAAGAACAGATAGTGGATATTTTGACTAAAACTGGTGTTAAGGCCTAAGGGTGATATGTTTAACTATGTAGAGAAATAAACAACAAGTGAGAAAGAGGAAAGAGAAGAGAATAAGATTGATGTATATATATTATTTAATATTTTAGATAACTCAAAAGAGAAGAGTGGGTTGCAGAGAGGAGCAACAGCTTGTATATAGTTCATGTATATACTATGAAACAGTGAAGGTAACCTTGCAACAAATGGCTAGCATTTGTTCAAGGAATTAATTTTAAGCATGATAGGGATCAATATATAGAAAACAATTATTAATAGTCGTTTCTTTTTTCAGAGACTGCAAGCCTCTGATATATGTTTATGTTTATGTATTTAAGAATTATATATTAAGTAAAATTACTTTTAAGTAAAACCAAAAATACTGTTCATCACATTATAAGCAAAAGATAAAAAAAGGGAGAGAATATTCCCTGTCGCAAACAAATGAAAGTCATCTTTAACAACTGATAGGTTAATGAGTGAATGTTTGCATCGGTAGTTGTGAGAATTGCATAAGAAAGCATGCATTCAGCAATAGGGTTGTTAAATTTTGGAATAGTCTGCCAGAGGAGGTTGTTGAGTGTGACTCGATTGCAACATTTAAGAAAGGGTTAGATTCCTTTATGGATGGGTTGGGTATCATATAATATATTGACAAAGCCAAATTGGCGGGTTTTTAGTTATAGTAGTTATTAATGTTAGATGGCATGTGTGACCATAACTTAGTTATTAATGCATGTGGATGGTTTGGGTATCATATATATATATATATATATATATATCATTAGTTTTGACTAAGCCAAATTGGTGTATTTGTAGTTACAGTAATTTGACAAGCCCTAGGGTGCTTTGTGGATTTGCATGAGCATGTTTGGGTAGTGGGTTGACTGGGGACAGTCTCGATAGGCCCATGTGGCTTCTTACTGTCTCTATATTCTTAATGTCTTAATGTCGATTGCAACATTTAAGAAAGGGTTGGATAGGTATATGGATGGGTTGGGTATCATATAGTATATTTAGACAAAGCCAAATTGGCTGGTTTTTAGTTACAGTAGTTATTAATGTTATAGCGTCGGGCAGGGTGACTTGGACCACTTTAGGTATAACTTTAGGTATATAAGAGAAAGAAGAAAGAGAAGTAACCACTGCATCCATTAAAAGTAAGTGTTTCATTTCTGCTACAATCCATCATTACCATTAAAATACATTTCATTTGTTAAATAAATCATTCTGCATAAACATTGAATTCTTTGTTTATTAAAGAAAGATCAGTAAAAAGGTTACTATTTTTTGAAAAGGTCATCAGCTGTGGTGAGTATTGAAATTAAGAAAAGGAGGAGATTTTTAATATTGCTATTGTCTAATTGCTTAAAGATCTAGTTCATCCTTTTATTCCACTCAGCAGCCGCATCCAGCTCTCTTAAGCGGATAACATTTCACTGATTTTTTTTTTAATGACCCTTTGCCATCAGTGTTAGAAGGTAAGTAGAGACTCCGAAAGATGATAAGCAGCTTTTTTGCATTGGATTCACCATGGAAGAAGAGTGGGGATCATACAAACTCAGGTGAGACCCTTTTCTTTCTTTTCCAATTTCCTTTTTCCATTTCGGCACTACTACCACTACTACCTTCTGAGATATGAGAATCGGCTCCTTTTGCCAGTTCTCCAAAGCATTCCCAAATATCCTCGTGCATTTCTTCATGTAACTCTGAATCTTCACAAAGCTTTAGATTTTGATTTTCATTTAAATCTTTTCTTTTAAGTATTACTTTCAGGTTATCTTCTAAACCAATCAGTTCGTTTACTATATGATTGTATACTTCCTCCGTGTTTTTCAGAAAACAATTTTTAAATCTTGGATCCAGAAAAGCTGAAATTGTGAAACATTTTTCTGTTTCTATATTATTACTTTCTTTGTAAAAAGGCCTTTCTAAAGCTTTTTAAAGTTCTCTTTCAATATTTGAATGCCACAATCATTGTTACGTTTTGATTCTTTTGAAAGATATTTGTTCAGAGTTGCTACTGCAGGAATTACATAATTGATTAATTTCTGATCACAGCTTGCTTGTTTGTCATTTCCTCAAAGGGTTTCAGGACACAGATGATGTTTTCAATGAGACTCCACTGATAGGATGTTAGTGTTGGGATATCATGGTCTGCAGTATAAATAGTCACAGCCTGCTTTTGTTCATAAAGTTGGTCTAACATATAGTATGTAGAGTTCCATCATGTAGAAACATCTTGAACAAGTTTGTGAGATGGGAGGTTCAAGCTTTCTTGAATCAATTTTAGCTTACTGCACGTAAGTGATGAATGACAAAAATGAGTGGTATTTTTTTTTCATTTACCAATAACAGTATTCACCAGAGGTGGGCACCCGCAACTTTTTTTTTAGTCCGCAATTCGCAATTCCGCTATTTTTGTATCATATATATATATATATAGTATATAATACTATATATATTATATCATATATAATATTATCTATAAATATATACTTAATTTGCGCGGATACACAGAATTTTCCCAAAGATTGGGATATTCCAGGTATCTGCTTAACTGCATGACAGAGATCTGGTTATTGCCGAGTTTTGAATTGGACCAGAAATATCCAGCAATTTTACTATCAGGCCCATCCCTAGTTGTCTGATGTCCATGGTAATATGATGGAATTTCTTGAAGATCAATTACACCTGAAACAGCACATATGATTATCGGGAATTATTAGAATTAGCTGTGATCTTCCTTGGCAGCAGCCCCCAATATAGAGTCTCATTTCACATTCCTGGCAGTGTAGCCATGGCTCTGTGGGATGGCAAAGGCTTTTATGCATTTAAAATATACTTATTAACCACACCCTCAACAGGAAAACATCAAAGCCCTCAACGAAAAAACTAACACGACAATAATAGAAATAACGCACACTGACCAAAAAATATTAAATGACTTAAAACTCACCTGCAACTGCCCAGATAATATCTCAAATAAACACCTCAAACACTAATGAACACAGCTTTACACTAATAAGCCCCACTAATAACTCTCATTAACTCTAATTCATTTGACACACTCGGAAACAGGAAAAACTCTTTCCGAAATCTTATTCCAAGAAGCGCATGATACGCGTCCTAAGCTCCCCTGGACACATTTCACTCAGTACTGGGATGATGGACATCGCAACTATTACCCATATGTCCTTGATCAATTAGTTGCCCTAAAATACAACCCCCAGGAGATCTAACCTTGAACAAATTTAAAGAACGGTATCAGGGTCCTTTACGAATCGTCCATGTAAACCCTAACGAGGTCACTTACATTGTAGAGGCACCTGAAACCCGGCAACAATATCCAGTTCATCACCGATAACTAAAGAAATGGATTTCTAACTTTTTATCAGGATGAAAAGCACAAAGTACACAACACTACAAATCCAGACATAACATCAACACGAGTACCTCAAGGCGCAATACTATCCCCATACTATTCAACCTATTTAGGCTGAAATCTATCACAACCACAACATCAACAATCATAACAACAGAGTGATCCGAGTTAGACATCACCATAGCACTACCATCAGAGTAAACACAGCACAAACCTGACACAATAATTGTATTAATTACCATTGACCACTAACTTGGTACCATACACCCACTAGTCTACCTAAACAATTTTGCTATACCCTTAAACAAAACTCCCAAAATCCTTGGAGTAACAATTGACATGCATCACACCTTCACAAAATATATAGATAACATAATTTCGTCAGCAAAAAGAAACTGAACATATTAAGAACCATCGCTGGCACAAACTTACAAACAATAACCATATTTAAAATAACTGTTACCAATACATTCGCGTCTACTCTAAATTATACTTCTCCAACCTGGTATCCACTACTGACTAAAAATAACAAACTCCAAACAACACAAAACAAAGCTCTAAGAATCATAACACGATGCACATTAACAACATCTATCTCTGAAGCTTAAATAGGCTAAATAGATTCTGAATAAAATAATATATTCAAGATTATAAGGAAACCATTTTTAATTCCTTATAGAAATATCTGACTATCTGATGGGATATAAAAATGACATCCAGCAAAAGCCTTTTGAAAAGGGAACAACAGATGGGATATAAAAATGACATCCAGCAAAAGCCTTTTGAAAAGACCGAATCCTGGCAAGAACCGGATCTTGCTACATTACTAAAAGTGTTCTGCGCTTTATTAGGCTGTATTAAATACATTTCAATAATCTTTAATTATTGATAATGATGAAAAAAAAAAAAATTTAATGTTCTCATGTTTCGACTGACTGTGCGTAGCTAAACAATTACTGAAGTAATAACTAAGTTATTGGAATCTAAAAATTACTCAAATAGATTTACAATATGGATTTTTTAACTATAATCATTGATAATCATAAAAAAAAAATCAATATTATTGATGTTTCAACTGACTGCATAACTAAGTAATGACTGAAAGTCCTAAAATTATCAAAATGGATTTACAATATGGACTTTTTAACTCAGATCTGGCATAGTATCTGAACTCGGACTGTGCTGCCCCAAAAATTGGACTCGTACATCACTAATTAATATTATTTGCTTATAATTTAAGCTTTAATTCCATTATTGACTTATAAAATATTAAGTGATTGAAACCTCCCGAACGTACCCGATGTGTATCGCTGGGATATACAAGTGGTAATTGTCTCCCACAGGTCTCGATTCATTTGAGAAGTATTTCCAGTCAAATCGGTCTCTGTAATATTGGGTTGTACTTGGCAACATAATGCCAAGCTAACTGTGGTGTAATATTCGTGGGAGACTTATCGCCTCAAAATAATGCCAACTATAAATTTTGGTATCAGTAGCTAGTGACTAATGCTAACGATATGGTTGACGGCAGTCTCACAATTATAGGGTATAGGCGGTGAAAAACGATATGGATTTTTACTTGGCGTATTGCGCTATTACAGTAGGATATTTGTGGTGTATAACTTTGGAATCCAAGGGCAATAGCCAATTACCATAACCAAAAAACCAAAATGGATTCCATTATCTTAATAATGCGACCTTGCCAATATCGATTCTACTTAGATAACCCTCCTTAGTGTTATTTTTTTAAATCATTCTAATTGAGTATGTAGAGCCATTTTAATATTACGGGTATGATTACAAGATTGTTACTTTATATCGCGACACTGGAGAACAACAGTCATTGTAAATAGCCCAATTAGTGTATAAGCTGGGTAATTCTCTCGGTACGTCTAACTTGGGCTTCATCATTATAATGTATCTACTTTTAATTAGTGTTATAAGTAAGCTGAACCTCAATTTTTTGGGGCAACATGTCGAGTTCAGATTTTATATAGCAGAATCTATGTTTTATAAAGTCATATATGATAAAAGTCCTTTTGCGATAAATATTGTCAAAAGATAAATCTGATTAAGTGTATATAGTCATGTACGTTTATAGTCTATTGTCTCACTAGACATTTGATATATCTCATGTGTACACAATTCAGAACGGCTGGTTTTTGATTCTTTTGTTATGTTATCATTGTATTATAAGCTAAAAAAAGATCTAAAGCTATTAATTCGGTAAAAATGTTAAATAATATATTACGAGATTTTTAGGACCCAATCTTTATCAAAGAGTTACAGTTTTATGTTTTCTATATGCATATGTTTTCTTCTATGGCCATGATTTACATTACGAAAAATCAGTAGAAAAGTTTTAATAATAAGTTTGTTTGTTTTTTGTGGGTACGATCATTTTGGTTATAATGTAAATACAGATTTTTTACGGATGTAATAGTATAACTCATAAAAACTTACAGTATCCATATTAACCTAAACTATTAGGTGAGCAAATACAAATTTGAATGTTAGCTAAACTAGATAAAGAAGGAATCCGATTTTCTGGAACATTTTTTTTAAATTGCCTTTATATTCAAATAGAAAGCTTTGCATGAGAGTATGTCATTTGTGATCCGCCAGACTTTGTAGTTCGTTAGATATTACTCATGAATGGAATTATTATGCAAACGGTGTTGTGTTTGAGCTTATGAAAAAGTTGTATTATATGTTTTAATAATATAATTCAAAAATACTTAGTACTTGGCGGGAAAATATTAAGCATTATTCGAAGTAAATTGTACTATAGAATTCGGTAGGTTTGGAATGGCATCCTCGTAACTATTTGGACATTCCTTAGCACTATAGTTTTGTAGGCTAGTGGTTATTGGTGGATCGGCTAGTGTTTTAAAAGGGTATAAATAGAGATAGCATTTTAGTTAATAATCTTTGGTAATGGTATAAGAATACAGTTCAATATAGAAAACATCTCATGGAGTATGGATCCGACTAAACTTAAATCGTTTGAGGTTTAGAGTCAGATAAATAGTATTTCACGTGTCATCATATAAGGATAGCATCTAGTTCACGACGTGTGTCCCGCAAAAATTAGAGATTTCTGATATGGTTGACACGTTGAAGTTTGGGTGCCAGCGATTTCAATTGCTCCACACAATGGACTTAGTCGGGGCTTTTCTTACATGAGGTGCACGCATAGCGATAAGTTGTCTAGTTGTAAATTATTGATCTCACCAGGTGCTTATTTGCAATTTATTGAAACAACTTTGAAAAACTTCATATAAATGCATAGGTTCATCTTCTGCTCCCGCCATAATAAAAAATTTTGAAAACTCTTAACAAACAAAAACAACAAAAAAAAATTGAACACTGGACCAAAACACACAGTAAAAATGAGAAAATCAAAACACTAATTCAGAAATGCCAACCTTTGTAAATAAAACCAAAAACATAAGAATGTAGAAATATTATGACGTCATCATTTTGCTTTTCGAGAGGGTCAGAGCCAAATAAAGTTAATAACCTTTAAAAGGTTCTTTACCAAAGGAAAATACAACGATTTTTTGTTGATAATGACAAATTATTTAAGCTGATTACTATGATTTCTTCAAACTTAAAAAAATGAAGAAAGAAAAGCAATTTTTAACTTTAATAAATGGAAGGTACAAGAGAAAATATTTCAATAATTTTAGAATTGCTATTCTCATATATGCATATATTCATCTCACTCACTTTTATGTTCAAATTTATAATATAATTTAACGCACCTATTCAGATATATTATATTTTATGACATAACGAAAATATCTGAACATATATGAATATAATTTATACATAAACATATGCATTTATTAATAATTATTAATTAAAATTATAATAATAATTTAATAATAATAATAATAATAATAATAATAAATAATAATAATAATATATAATAATAATAATAATAATAATTGTTATTTAATAATCTAATGATAACATAAATAATATCAAGGAAATCTAATTATAATATAATAATACAATAATAATAATAATAATAAAAATAATAACTAATATCTTTCTCTCCCTTTTATAAAAAAAAAAACACGACTTAGTTACAATATAGTGGGGCGTCACAGCTAAATAAAAGTACATTTTGTGACAGAAACACAAAGTTACAACAACTTCAGATTCATTTCTTTTTAAGAAGAGCATTAAGCATAGTGCCATCGCGGATACGTCATTGCACTACAATGGAGGGGTCATCGAAAATATTATTTCAAAGTGGATTGTTTTTAGAATTAATGGTGTGTAACAGGACAATTTTGATGTGGAACTTATGCAAACGAATTGGTAAACCACAATATGTTAAAATTATAGAATTCATTAGGTTGAATTAAATCTTTATAAGATTACAAGATCTTTTTTATTGCAGGGTGTGCTGTTGAACGAAAATTTGAACGTTACCCATTACATTTAATTAATATTACGCAGTACACTAACCATGACGAAAGAAGATCGTGAAGCAGAGGTATCAATCATCCTCTACTAAATAAAAGCACTAACTGCGGATTTGGTGTCATTTGCCAAAAATATTTACAATTTCAAAATTGCCCAGGAAAGTCAAAATTGAAAGATTCTGGAACTGGTTATAAAACACTTTCAGAAGATCTTGAGGATTTTTGTTGAATAATATTGTTTATTCTATGAAAAATTATATTATGTATTTTGTTTTTGGCTCTTGTGGCAGTAGAAAGAATTCTGGAACAATGGCGTATTTTTATAAAATGCATCATAGTCTGTTTGTTATTGTTTACAAATATAGAAAGCGTGAATCTCGATGTAAATGCACGCATATGTAATATAGGGTAAGTTTCTAGTAAAATATCAATTTTATTCTTAGTGTTTCATTATTCTTATGTAGGTTGTTACCAGTAGATACGATCTACTTTAACATGGTAGCTGAGAGTAGTTTGTAACAAGCCTAATTTGAATGTGCAACAGAAAATGGAAATAGGCTAGGTCAGCCCTATAATAGAATTAGGAAATACGCCTAGATAAACCCTATAGTAAATTAAGAAATAAGCCTAGATAAACTCTAAAATAGGAATTTATGAAAAGATTTTATTATATAGTTAAATATGGATTTCTCAATCGCGAAAATTGTTCACTACGGTAACGGCAACTGGGAGCATTGAAGCTCTATGCAAATAAGGCTACGTTGGTATACCAATGCAATAGAAGCAATCAATGTAAATTAGAAAGCCACAAGAACCCAGTACCACAGCAAAAGTTGAAGAGAAAAATGCATACAAAAACGAACTTAGACAAATTCAACAAACTCAATGCAGACTGTACATGTTTTTTGTCTGGTTTCAACTCAAACCAAAGTATTAGAAGTTCAACATAAGGAATCTTTTGAGCCAGCTGAAGTAGGAAGGAACTAACAATCTTTTTGCGGAGTTGAAGACACAAAGCTTTACGATGTTTGTTCAACAGTTTTTTTCTTACAAATGTGAGAAATCTAGACATGGCCTGGAAATTTATCTTCAATAAGACAGCTCTGGGGTAATCTTCAGAGAGAAATTGTCAAAATTTCAAGAGAAGAATGAATGGGGAATTACAAGAGTTGTACTAAATGTAAGATTTTGTTGAAAATTTTGCCAAGGATTATTCAATTTCCAAACTACATGGCTGATGATTCATAGTAATAGAAAACGAAAGAAGTATAGAATAATTGGTAAACTTGGCTTTGCCAGAAGGCACAGAATCAAATAAGATGGCATCAAGAAGCGTAAACAATAAAAGGAAACTACAGAGGAAAGAGTACCAAGAATAAAATGAAGAGGGTTTCCTTGTTATTACTGCATTTAAAGGTCACATGATCAAATGCAGAAAACTGGATTGCATGATGGTAGACCCAGAAAGAAAATAAAGCCGAAGAAATTGCAAATTCTTGAAATAAAGAAAATTCAAGCTAAAACAGAGTTACTACTTTTATGTAGCGTAGATGAAACAAGCTTTTTATTTCGAGAAAATGATAGAAGAAAATTGTGATTTTCGAAATCAGTGACTCAAAATTAACAGAATGTGAAAAGTTATTTAAAACTTTTATGAATTTGAGCATTCAGTCAAGGTAAATCAGCAAATGGTCAGGTAGCAAATGTGTTAGATATTGAACAATTGAAGTAGAATCGTTGTAGATGGAAAAATATCTCATTTTTTTGATGATGTTTGGTATGACTCCTGATATTAAGAAAAAATTTATTTTCAGTATTGGCACTCATGATAGAATCCAAATGTGAATTTTATATCTGACCAAGTGTAGTAGTTTTTGTAAGACAAAAGCCTATTTTAATGGCTTCGTAACTAAGGAAGGGCTATTCAAAAGTTGCAAATGAAAGCTTAACATCTCCCATTCACCAGAAATTAAATGGCACTTGAAGAAAGCGATCTATCAGTTATATCATGAAGAACTGGACATAGGATCAGAAGGCCATAAGAAATCTGATCAAAAGAGAACTAAATAATAATAGAAACTTACCTTGATAATAAAGATCTGTACAGGATGTATCAATGGAAAAATGCATCGTCAGAACATTTTGGAAAAAGACAAATAGTTCTAACAAGGAGAATATGCAATTCTGCAGATCGTTTGTGGACATTTCAAGTAATTATCAAACTCAGCGTTTCAAATATTTGTAATGTTTAAAGATGATTTTACTCAAAATGAGATTTGTTGTATTTTTTATTAAAGAAAAATCGGAAGTTGCGAAAAATTGGAGCAATGTACTTTGAAGACGCACAAAGTCCAAGGACATCCATCAGAGAATTTTTAAGTGAATAATGGCTTAGAATTACTAATAAGTTAGTTAAAAAGCGTTTTACATAAAATGGTGTAAGACAAAGGTTAACGGCTGCCATATCTTTCCACAAAATAGAGTCGGAAAAAGAAAATAGACGCTAGTTGGAGCGGCAGATCACTGCATGTATTCGAAAGTAAAATTTCCACAGAAGTGTTGGGCGGAATTAATTAACAGAGCAGCATATATAATAAATAGAACTGGAAAATCCACTGTTGATGGGAAAACGCCTTTTGAAATCTGGTATGAGTGAAAGCCCAGAATCAAGCATCTACATGTAATCGGAACAGCATGCAGTGGGTGGATTCCAGATCAGAAAAGAAGAAAGTTAGACCCAAAAGCAAAATCAGGTGTGTTAATTGGGTATGATGGAGATGAAAGCTACAGAATATATGATCAAGCAAATAATTTTGTGTTTAAATGCAGAGATGTAGTATTTGAAAAAGAAGAACTTTCAACTTCAATATCAGATGAGATAGAATCAAAAAAACAATAAAGAAAGAATCAAAATAGAAATCAGAACTGATGACAGTACATCTATAATTAGATAAAACTCATCACATAAAGAAACAGAATCTGATACAGAAACAGAATCTGATACAGAAACAGAATCTGATACAGTAAATAGATCTAATACAGACAATAGGAATCTGATTCAAGAAGAACAACGATAGAATAGTAAGCAGCAAAACATTAACGAGACGAGGACAGTAATTAAAAAGCATCAAGGTTCTGATGACTACAGTACTTATCTATTATTAGAAGATATGGAAGCACCTGAAAATTATAAAGAAGCTATGCAGAGTAAGCATAAGAAAAAATGGTTAATTCAATGAACATAGATGAAAGAAATCAAACGTGGGAACTAGTTGAATTACCACCAGGAAGAAAACCAATTGAAACATTAATGGACTTTATAAATAAATGAATGGCCAGCATGGTACAGTTGACAACTTATAAGCAAGATTTAGTTTTGCCAAAAGGGTATAGTCAGCACTAAAGGATTTGACTACTGAGCAAACTTCAGTCAGTAAGCAAATAAAAGTACTGTAAAAGGGACTTTAATAGAGTGTGCACTAGAAGAAATCAATGTCTTAATACAATTTGATGGTTTCAACAGCAATCCTTTATGGAATTTATCAGAAGAATATATATTCAAAAACAAAGGTTTTGAAGAAATGAAAACAAAGTATGCAAATTAAAACGCAGTTTGTATGGGCTTAAGCAAGCACCAAGATGCTGAAATGAAAGACTTGGAAACTTTCTTTCAAAACTTAATTTTGGTAAAAGTACAGCTGATCCTTGTCTTTACATAAGAAATCAGAATGGACATAAAATCATACTTGCATTATATGTTGATGATGGACTAGTTGCATCAACAAGTCAAGCAGAATTGCAGAAATTTTTAGAAGAATTAAAAAGGAATTCAAAATAACATATAAATCTGCAACATATTTCTTAGGAATCGAAATGAATCAAGAAGTGATCGTTCAAAGAAAATTATTCAGTCATGTTGTGATAAAGAATACTAAAGAATGTGTATGGAAAATTGCAATGCAAGTGTCAACACCCATTTTAAAAAGGATAATGTTACACCTGACAATTGGAAGCAGGGGAGAGTTTCCCAGTACGATCAGCAATAGGAGGCTTTTCTATATCTGAACAGCAACAGACCAGATATTGCCCATTCTGGCTGTTAATTATCTTGCCAGAAGTGTAGAAAATCCATCAATAGAAGATGTTTCACAAAAGTTAAAAAGAGTGTTCAGATACTTGAAGGGTGACCCAAGAGAAGGGTATTATTTAAATGTGATTTTTACAAGATCATCTGGAAGGGTACAGTGATGCAGATCATGCTGGGGACTTAAGAACAGGGCATTCAACAACTGAAATTGTTTGTTTATATGCTGGAGGAGCAATTTCATGGAGTAGTCAAAAGCAAAGTTCAGTTGCTATTTCAACAACAGAAACTGGAATTATGGCAGCAAGTGAAGCAACAAAAGAAATTGTGTGGCTTCATCAACTATTGGAAGAAATTACAGAAGTCTTCAAGAAACCTACTCTTTGGATTGACAATGAAGCAGCTATTAAACTCTGTAAGAATCCAGAAATTTCACAAAGGACGCAAGCATATAAAAGTACGCGCATTTCTTCATTAGACGGAAAAGTTCAAATGATGAATTCGAAGTACTCAAAGATTAGCAGTGGAGAATCAACTTGCAGATGGACTCACAAGGCCTCTACATCAACCAGGTTAATGATGCTAAACGGAAAAATTGGAATGGACTAGCCAACGTTGCAGAATAAACATAAGGGAGAGTGTGTGAACTATATTGTTTTGCTGTAAAAAAAATTATTTTGTATTCTTGATAAAGATACGACCAGTAGAAGAATTCTGGCAACATGGCCGTATTTTTATAAAATGCATCATAGTCTTGTTTGTCTACTGAACAAATAGCCTAACTGGGATTTGTGTGTCATTTGCCAAACAGATATAAATGAAAGCTGACTTGCCCAGGAAAGTCAAAATTGAAAGATTCTGTAACTGGTTATAGAACACTTGCAGAAGATCTTGAGGCGTTTGACAAAGCAAAGGGACTACCTACAACATTGAAGATTTGCAGACTTGATAAAGGTAGCGGAGTAGAAAATACATTGCGTGTGAATAATGCAGTTTGGCATAAAAGGTGTTGAGACAATTGCAATAAAACTAAACTAAACAGCATACTCAATTGGGAACATCCACCAGAGGAGATTGAAAAAGTTGGATCATGTAAATGTCTGAGAACCTCTGTGCACATTGAAACCGTCGGTAAAGAAGAAAGCGACCGACATGTATGTTTCTTTTGTAATCAAGAGCTCAGGCCGAAGCTTCCAGTTGGACACTCGCGATTGAAAAGCAGCATTGCTACTGTTAGATACGAATCTGATTGCCAAACTAAGTGTAGGAGATATGATTGCCATCTAAGCAATGTATACCATTTAAAATGTCTTTGGTCACTGTATAACTGTGCAAGATCAAAGAAACAAGAACAAAACTATGTGGATTACAATAATGTAATGCAAGGCATTGTTTTTGCACAACTGAAAACTTATATTGAGGAAGCAGCACAGGATGAAACCATCACATTGGTGTTCAAGCTGTCAGACCTTGTAAAGTTATTCTGTGAAAGACTACAGCAAATGCGCACAGACAATTAAGGAGTACATTTGACAAGATCGAAGGAGAAACTTCTAGCTCATATACCAGGATTAATCGATTTCAAGAAGATTTGTGATGTAATACTAACATTTGAAGAAGGTACCAGTCAAGCACTTTCAGATGCACGTGAAAAGAACAATGATACAGGTGCAATATGTCTTGCGCAAACAGCTAATATAGTCCGCCGTGATATATTCAATGAAAATGTTCATTTGAATGGAACTTTCCAAAAGGGTGGTCAGGAAAGATCGGTACCCAACACGCTGTTATCACTTGTGAGGACGGTAACTGATGGATCTAATAAAACACAACAAAGTAATCATCCTCTTGAAAATCAAGCAGTGTTGTCTATCGCACAGTTGCTTTGAGCCAATAGCGTGAAACACCAAAGACTTGGATCTGCAGTTCACAAAAAAAGGAGCCAGGAAACAACAATCCCTATATATGTAGGAGTTAGTGTCCACACCGCAACTTGTGTGGACTTTGATTAAGCATTTCCTAAGATAGGATGCTAAGACTATCTGCTGACCTTGGAAACGCAATGTGTGAAACGTTTGCTGAGAAGAATGTTTTGTGTCCTTCAAATGTACCAGGTGACGTTTTCACAACTTCTGCGATCGACAACATAGATCACAACCCATCGTCAAC
>JABUQX010034503.1:0-17500 GCA_015478945.1 Trachelipus rathkii | reverse complement strand
ACGTAAAACAAGAAAAACAAAACATCATCTGAGTTGCATGATGTGTGAAAACGATGAAAAGATTAAAAGAGTGAGAGCAGAGGCCAAGAATGAAGAATTAGAGATTACACATACAATATATCGACATAGCGGTTACTTAAGCATTGCACTTCTGTGTGCGAACCAAGAGAGGGTGGTCTCCACGAAGGACTCCCACGACACGCACCAGCACATCCCCCGTCTCAGCGAGTGAGATGGAGAGCGGGTCTTGCAGTTAGAAGAGGGGGGGGAAGACTGAGAAAAGAAATCACTGGGAAGACGAGAGGAGAACCATTACACTAGTTCAGCAGCACCCGAACAGGTAAAAGTCCTCTTTTAACAGCGGAAGCGGTGCCAAGCATAACGCAAAGGGAGAGCATCAGTCCAATTTTCCGGGTTGGGCTGAGCCAGAAGAGAAGCCTTTAGCTGACGGTGAAATCTTTCTATGATTCCATTGCTAATAGGATGGAAGCTTGTGTATGGTCTTCTACCGAACCAGGAGTATAGTATCATCAAAATTTCATGATGAAAGATTTCGAAAGGTCGTTTCTTGATCCGTGTACCGAAAAGAGGTATTCCAAAAAACGAGCGACCCAGTGAGCTAAGAAAGCTTTAGCAATGGATTCTGCGTTGGCGACGAAGAGAGGAATAGCCTCTGTCCAGTGGGTGAATCGGTCAATACACGTAAGGATGTACTTTTTGCCTCTAGAAGGCGGAAGTGGACCAACGATGTCGATGTGGACACGCTCAAAACGGGTACCTGGGGGTAGGAAAGTGCCTAAGGGGGCCTTGGTGTGACGTTGCACTTTAGAGCGTTGACAGGAAAGACAAGTGCGACACCATGTTGCTACGTCGGCATTCATATCAGGCCACACAAAATGGGTAACAACCATTTTGTGAGACGCTTCAATGCCTGGGTTAGGAAAAGAGCCTTACGAAATGATGCAGGAACAAGAGGCCGAGGAGAGCCCTCGGACACGTCACACAGAAGACTCTTCTCTATCCCAGGGATTTGGAGACACTCCAGCTGGAGAGAAGAGTCTTGTGGAAGTGCAGGATCTTCAGAGCTTGGCACGTCGCCCATGGCACATAGCACTCGGTCGGCAAGTAGCTGAAATCGCGTTGATTCAATGCGGGAGAGAGAGTCAGCGGTGAAGTTGTCGACACCTGAAATATGTCTAACATCAGCAGTGAACTGTGAGACGAACTCAAGGTGACGAGCTTCTCTAGGAGAGTATCGCTCACGCCTAGAGATCACAGCGAAAGTAAGGGGTTTGTGGTTGGTGAGAATGTGGAACTCACGACCTTCTTGGAAGTAACGAAAGTGTCGAATGTTGAAATACATTGCAAGCAACTCCCTGCCAAAAGCACTATACAGAGTTTCAGCAGGTTGTAACTTGTGAGAAAAGAATGCGAGAGGGGACCACACATCGTGTAAGAGCTGTTGGAGGACTCCAGCGACTGCAAAATCCGAAGCGTCCACCTGAATTCTCGTCGGTGCTGAGTCCTGTGGGTGGACAAGGAGTGTTGCTGAAGCGAGAGCTTCTTTGGAGACTTCAAACGCGGACTTTGCTTCGTCAGTCCAATCAACTTTCGTGCTGCTGCTGCGTTTCTTGGGACGTATGATGGCGGTAAGAGGGGAGGAGAATATCTGCCCCTGATTTCAGGAATCAGTGGTAAAAATTAAGCATCCCAAGAAACTGACGCTGTTGTTTCTGATTTTGAGGAGGAGGAGGGAACATGCGAATGGAGTCAACACACTCTGCCAGAGGACTAATACCCTCAGCGGAGACTGTGTGACCAAGGAAATCGAGAGAAGACGCACCAAAAACACCCTTTGCGGGGTTAAGACGTATTCCATACTCGTCTAACCTTGCAAAAACAGCATGCATATGTTGGTCATGTTCGGCAGGAGAGGTTGAAGCAACGAGGAGGTTGTCTAGATAAGAAAAGGCGAAGGGGAGACCTCTGAGAACGTTATCTATGAAGCGTTGGAATGACTGTGCAGCCTTCCTCAGCCCGAATGGCATCTTTGTATACTCAAAGAGACCAAATGGTGTGATCACTGCAGTCTTCGGGACGTCTTCTTCAGCCACTGGTATCTGGTGGTAAGCTCTCACCAAGTCGACTTTGCTGAAGATGGATTTGTCCGCCAAATGGGATGTAAAGGACTGAATATGAGGACGGATACCTGTCTGGGACTTAGAAGCATTAAGGGCTTCTATAATCTCCCCATGGCCCAATACACTGATGATTTCTTAACCGAAAGAATGGAGAGAGCGCTCTTTCCAATGAGCAAACACCGCTAAGATCGTGTTAGGAATATCAAAAGAGAAGCAGATAATGCCGCATAATCTACGAGTGAACACAAAATTTAAATCGCCTAGCTTTATGCAGACGTTATATGAAAAACTTATCTGATGTAGTCAGATTTATAGCGTGCTCATCTGCTACTGGATAGAGTGTGAGGCCTGTGGTTTACACTATCGTATATTACACTCACAAGAATAATGTTTAGACTGTGACTTATAAGATGATAGAGCAATCGCGTATTACTATCAAACCTACAGAGACACGTGACACAATCGATATCCTGTAAGGATGGTACTCGTAGAAAATACGAGCGGTATATCTATAACGATAGAGATTGCATAAAGCAACTCAAGATGCCCTTATGATGATCTCTGCATCGCATTTTCTCTACTACTCCTCGTACCTGGCGATAGACATAGACGTTAGTAGTTGACTCCTTGATAGAGATGTTATATATTAGTAATCGTACTTTCCGCTGGATCCGTATAGGGTAAGTCGATGTTTAAAGTATAAAGTCTCATAGTAATGGAAAGGATTATTAAATAGGTGTCAGTCTAACATTTTGAATGATGCGAAGGATTTCCATGGTATGTGAACTGAGGGTCTATTTTTTATGTGTTGTATTCATATTACGTATTTTATTACTTATTGGATTAAACTTATATATTACTTAATATATATAATATATGATTATATCGAAGGTTACTTAAGGAGATGATAGGTTTTATATTAATAAATAGATGGAGTGATTGATGGAGTGCAAGGTGTGAGTGATGAATAAAAACTATAGATGTGAGGGATGGATTTCCTTCGGTTAAGTCGAGTTCTACTGAAAGATATATCTCATTTCAATTATTAAATATTACTTATATCACGTCTCGTTTTGGTTTGTACCTTGTTTCTTGCTACTTCTCTCGGCAAGCGCGTGAGCCTCCAAATCGATTCTTCTACACTTAGGGTGGATGTACACGGCTGTTGTGCTTTCGGCATGTAGTCGCTAGCGTGTTGTTGTGTCTTTATGGTGAGCCCTGATATTGACGTCTTTGTTTTTCTCTTTCTTACCTGACTTTTATCTAGTTCAGATGTTTGTTTAATGTGTTGATGGTGCATGGATTTAGGGCTTTATCGTACATTAAGTAAGCGACGCAAACTCATAGTTATTTATTTTTATTAAGGCGAATGTGTTGGGCTTATCCTCGTAAGTTTCGCGAAGCTAAGAGACCTGTGAGGTTGGACACCGAAAGCTACAGATTGTGACTGGGATTTCTCAGTCTCTTGACGTGAGTACAGTGGCTGTGCCGTAATATTTTAGAACTTTAGAGTTTTTAAAAGAAGGATAAAAAAAATAATGTATAATAATAATTTATTTATATTGTATTGCTTAATTCCTTTAGTTATATTGGATATATATGAGTATAATAATAGATAATGTAATAGTTAAAGATAGAATAGAATGACAAGGTTAAAATATGATAATAGCTTTTATACGGGTAAGTGATATATTGATATTGAGATTATATATATTTATATAGTTAGTTGAGGATCAATCAAAGAGAATACGGAGAGGTTTGCCTTATTTTGTGTCTAGAGCAAGAGGTGTGAGTCTTATCACCGGGTAAAGGCTCTTGTAAAGGAAGAAAAACAGAAAAGCAGTATAGATCGTGTTATGTCAGGAAGATCGAGATTAGGATATTATTTATTATATTTATTATATGTATTATAAAGTATAGTATTATATATATTTAAGTTTCCCCATACTATTCTATATATTTTTTGTTTTTCTTCATTTATTTTGCTACTAAATATCTTAAGGAAATGTGCTTTGTATTATGCTTTTTGCAATTAATTATGCTAATTATATAATTTATGCGTTATATATTATTTTTATTTTTTATTGTGCTATTTATATATTTATGCTTATTAATTTAAGTTCGAGTTGTAATCTCATTATAATCTTGTTTCATTCCGTGTGTGCTAGGTATCACTGTTTTTCTTGTATTGAAGATATATGTTTAGCGGGATGCAAGAGGAACAGAATATGACCCGAGATTTTTTTTAAGGAAAGAAATAAATGTAAGAAGAAGAAAACTGTAAGACAAAAACCGGAAAAAAGCTGGATATTCATAATTCATATTTCATATATTATTTTAATTTTTATTATTTCTGTATAAGTATGCTATGTGTCGATTTTTTTATTTATAGTATAGATATGTTTATCATAAGTGTTTGATCGTATATCATGAAAGAGGAATATTATGTTGAATTTATATATAGATTGCAGTTAGAGATTTAATCTTTTGTAATTTTTTAGATGTGAGATAAGTATTATATTAATATTCATATATGAAATTAAGAAGAATTGTTAATTAATTATAGATTTTTGTTTCTATCTGACTAATTTGTGGTAGATATTTTTACTAATTTGGTATAATTATATTTATTTAGTAATTTATTTATTATTATTATATATTATATAATATTTTGAATATTGTTTATTATTTAGCTTTCTTTATTTTATTTTATGTATATCTTGGCTTTATGTATATATCTTTGATGCATTATAGTTATTGTAGTATATGAACTTTACTCTATGTGGAATTACGACGCTGATCTAATATAATATATATATATATATTTATAGACGATTCTATCGACATATATCTCCGCTCAGTAGGTATTGACTATTTCGTAAATTTTATGTATAATATATTACTATATATAGTAATAAATAATTAATGTAGTATGATAAAGATTACATACTTAATAGGACAGTTGAATAGAGAAAAGACTATTCAATAGAACAATTGAAATAGTAGAGGAAAAGACACGAGAAAAATTTAAAAAATAATATATTAGAAAAGAGTGACTTAAACATAGATATGATTATGATTCTAAGTTAGTAAAAAGAAGAGATTTTACTTGAAAGAGATGATATATACTATATGCGACTTTGGATTAGAATCAATTCCATAATGAAAGGTACGGTAGTAAGGAAAGGGACATAAGAAGTGAGATAAGACCAATAGATAGTCTATATGCCCGATAGCTGGAGACTTGTGTGCAGAACATAGCATAGAACCTAAAGTAAGATACGTAATTAATGTTGACGCATGTTAAAGGGATCTTAGTTATAATAAACATAATTTCATGTGATTTGATTTAATGACACGTGAAGTAATAAGTGATATTTTGGAGAGAATAAATAGGATCTTGTATGTCTTGTGTTAGCATTACAGAGTGAAAAGGCTGACAGTATTGTGAGTAGAGAGTTAAGGTCCGTTTTTACTTAGGAGCTTTGTGCGAAAGGCTAGTCAGACGAGGAGGTGAGGTGTTTATGAACCAAGTTGGATACGTGAAGATTGTATTCAGTAGGTAGTATAGTTGTACTTTTACTTATTATGTTAGATCATGCTGTATCTGTTGGAAAAAAGAAGCTGCCACCTAGCAGAACATATATAAATAATAATGGGTGTTTGGTGAAGGTAAAGAAGACATGTTGTTCGTATATGATTTTTTAATGTGAAATATCTTATTGGTTTTTGGTTGCTTTGGTGTGCTAGCTCTTTGTTTTCTTGCCAGTTGTTATCTCAAATAGTGTGTGGTAAGAGCGTGCCTCTCACACAAGATAACAGAGAGTAGTTCGAAGAGGCAAGGAAGTGCTGAAAAAAAGAAGGCCCAAACCACATATGAGATATTCGCCAAAGTCCACTCACTATACTGTAATAGACTAGGGAGTATGTCGTGTTCTTTATAATTCTGAGGGTACCGAGCTGAGGCCAATGAAATTAGACAGTGAAACCCATCTGCCGCCAGTTAGGGATTTGGCTCGGATGTAACATCAGGCCACTAAAACTGACACCCAGAGAGCTAAATTGGCGTCTTTGTTAAAGAAGAGAGGAAGATACGCTAAGCAAGATGTGGTGCACAAGACGTATCACATTGACAGTAGAATGAGGAGTAGTCAAGCATCAGGTTTGGAGATGTTACAGCTACTGCTGTGGTCTGAGACATGTGTTTCTTCTACTATCAGAGGGCAAAGTTTTTGGGGAAAGAGGAGGGTAATAATAGTAAGTTTGTTATTCAGAGCGCGCGTAATTGGTGAGCTGTACAAGGGCGTATGGTTAGTTAGAGAAGATAGTATGAGTGGTATTGTAAGATAAGCCAGAAACTTGTAGAACTAGAGGAATAATCGAGCCGTATTGGCTGGGAGAACGAGTGACAGAGGGAAGAGTCAGGACAGGTAATTATGTTGTATGATGTCATCATAAATAATTTGGCATATGTAGCATGAGGGAGAGAGGTGGGGATTCTATATGATGTACGCTGTTATGAATCGGGAGTCTCATGATTTGAGAGTAGGGCTAATGTTTAAGAGATAGAGCATGGGTGGGTTGTGTGTATTTAGTTTCGGGTAAAACCCCTAATACAATGTGGATCGAAAAGATAGAAAAGTACTAGATGTGTATGATGCTCCTTTCTCCTAGCAAGCATCTCCAGAGTGGTAGTGCAGCACGATAAGGGAACAATAAGTGAGTGATAGTAGTGCTCGTTCTATAGCATGTAACCGAATGTGTGGTGGTAGCAGCGGTAAATGTAATATTTGTTGCTATTGCGCAGAGGTGATCCCAGTTTTGAGAACGGGCCCTATTATGGTGTTTTGATTGGTTATAATGTGTCAGATTCTTTGAGTTAATCCTTAAGACAGTAGGAAGAGAACCATGCAAGGGGGATAGATGCAAACTCCGTATTTTACAGCCAGAGTATTATTATAAGATGAGTCTGTAGTGGAGTTGTTTATAAGTGCATACGCTGGTATAAGAAAAAAAGATGAGAGGGTGTGTTCCTTGTTGTCGTATAACATAATAGGTGTTTGTGCAGAAAGGGTTTAGGAGTATCTGGAGAATGGAGACTTATTGCTAACACAGGGGACTAGGATTACCAGGGAACTAGATTTATGGCGATCTCAGGTTGAGTGTCAATGATCCGAGCGATATGAAGCAAGCTATCCAAAGAAGAGAGGATACGGGAGCTAATTCATAGG
This sequence comes from Trachelipus rathkii, assembly GCA_015478945.1. Classification (NCBI taxonomy): domain Eukaryota; kingdom Metazoa; phylum Arthropoda; class Malacostraca; order Isopoda; family Trachelipodidae; genus Trachelipus; species Trachelipus rathkii. The sequence continues at coordinate 10,128 of JABUQX010034503.1, read as the reverse complement.
TGTGTGTCTTCAGATATATTCTGTATCGTTTTATAATAATAAACATATTTTGAATATTAGGTATATTGCAAATATAAATGGATATATATAAATAGCTATAAGATGTGATAGTATTCCTAATAAATTAAGGTATAATTATATAGTATGATATAATAGAGCGTGGAAAAAAAATAGTTGTTAAGGTCCGCGATGGTTATATATAAGGATAAATATGTTTTTCCAAATGTCAAGACAAATTGAAGTTGTTTTATTTTATTGAGGTATAGATCTTTAATGATATATGATCATGGAGAGAGGTCAGTGGGGCGGAGATAATGCCGGCGGCAAACTATCTCGGAATATGCGGTCATCCGACCCCTACAAGTTATTATGGAGACATGAGTGACCGAGTATTGTCCGGCCGGGAACAAATATACTAGTGCATAGTTATGCACGCTGCCGGCATAACGGGAGATATTGTGGGTTACAACCTACACATAGGTCGGTGTCCTCGGTATTCCAGTCAGAGGTGTTCCATATTCGTACAAGTAGATACTCAGTGAATAAAAGTTATGAGGAATCATTATGAAAAAGGATATACTGAGATGAGCAATATAGTAGTTAATTATAGCATATGTTATAAACTAAAATAGGACACATGGAACGATAGGATAGTTGAGTAGCGTTATATTTATAGTAGTAGTTATGTATAGTAATACTTATATACTATACTTAATGATGCGGTAGTGTATTGAGCATCAGGACATAGTAGGTATATAGTTAGTGTGGCTCCTACGATAATGACAACTACAGACTAGTCAGGTAGAAACGTGACACAAGTATGACAAGATGACAGTAGTTAGGAAGTGGTTATACCCTTCTTTGAAAGTGAGATATTGTTTTTCTTGTGTGAAAATGAAACTATGTGAAGGTTAGACTGTGTGAATAGTTAAGTAGGATGAGAATGATATGTAAAGTTGTAACATTATGTAAAAAAGTAATAAAGAATAAGTAATATCAAGCAACGAGTTTCGGTGTAAATAGATAATCACGCTCATACGTCCATTACCTTGTTCAGATTTCGAGTGTGAACATAAGTCGAGGTACCCAATGTTTATATTATATTTGCGATATCTTCATCATTTACTCACAGAAGTCATAGATGAGCTGTTTGTCAAGGAGCCAGCACATGACGTAATTTAATCTCAAGTGCTGAAAGTGTTGAGAGTGTTGGACCAGAAGAAGCCAAAGATTTTGTAGTGGAAGTGCATCGGAAGATACGTATCTATACATAACGAGACTTTAATAAGCAGAGTAGAAAAGAATATTACCTAAGGTTGATAAGGGTAAATAAAGGGTATTAAGAATTATATAATAATATTGGCATAACAACACAACAATATCAGTGAGAAGGTATGTACCACGCAGAATATAGATAGGTAGAACCAAGAATCATATGTGAGTAGTTTTATAATGGAAATTAAGTTACTAAGGACATACATCGTTCAATGTCAATATAATTTATATAACACCACATTAAGTTTTTGATGATTCTCACTATTATAGTTTATTGATAAAAATTATGAAAATAAATTAAAGACTCGAAATGCCATTACCTAACATAGAGTAGACTCTCAGAGCATGCTATTTAACGTGTTTAAGCTCGATTGTATTCATTTAGCTTACAAGTTATTTGACCAAGCGCACATATTGAATGCAGAAATTATAGTAAGCTACAAATATAGAAAATCACGGAGATTGTTATTCTTTCATTTAACTCGCATTACCGCCCCTTCAAAAGTGATATTACATACAAAAAATCACTAGCAAGGAATCGAGTGAACTGTATAGGCAGCTAAAACTTGATAAAATGCAATGTTGGGAAATAAAATATACGCTTGCTATTAAAGAAAAAAGTGGATGTGCTGCGACGAACCTCAAACTTGTATGTGTGGTCAGATATCATAGATACAATAAACTTGTGATACGGATATCAATCGGAAGACTCTAACTCATATTCGATTACTGACGAGAATTCTGATTATTGCCTATCAGAATTGTTCGGTAGTATAAGAGTAAGAGTTTGACCCACAATAGCAAATATTCAGTTTATAGAGAATAATTCGCAAAATTATTTACATGCAGAAAATAGAGAAAACTTCTATGCTCACAACTATTTTGTTATCCTTATTCGAAGAACGGAGGATATAGATTAAGTAGATAGATAAGAAAACAAATCAAAGCGCAAATAAACTTATCTCACAGATAAAACAATATGAAAACGACTGTGGTATTATATAATATAAGAGTATTGACTCTCAGAACGTATAAAACTGTTAACAGAGCAAGGATGAGCTCTGAACGTAGTTGAGTCAACAATTTGAGTGGCATATTAAATTGGTTATGTGTAGACATGGTCCCTGAACACTAATACCCGATTTTTTGGTAGTCCTCATATATCAACACAGGTGTGAAGATACGCACAATGTACGACTCAGAATTGAAATAGGGACACTCGATACACAGGCTAATGACATGCATAGGTGCCAGCAACAATTCCCTTAAGAATTCTAAACCTAGTAAATGAAAGTCGTCGCTCACTGAATTAGCCAATAGCAACCTGATACGCATCAATTTATTTTTGGTAATTGCCGTTAGATGAATAGAGATTGACAGCGCGACCCCATATCTACCCGAAAGAGGATATATAATATATAAATAGGTTTTATATTAATTTGCCAGGTATTGGTTATATAATAGCAATCGTAGATAAAGACAATTAGAATGAACTATTATACTGATATTATAAATAATAACTTAGTATTTACCAGTGATAAATTAAAGAATTGGGAAAGAGTAGTTATATATACATATATTAATATTAATATATATTACTTATATATATAATATATTATATATAGTGATATAGAATTATGTAGATAATGGGAGCGCTCAGATCTCCAGATAGTAGAGTGCCCTAGTGTATGAAAGTGGAACAGACCTGAGACAAGCATCTACCTAATAAGTAATGAGAGACGTAGAAATGTACTGCATGACATAACATTCGATACTCGCTCAGCGATATAAGTAGTGAGAGAGAGACAAAAGGATCCGAAGATATGAAATGCAAAGACTTATAGGAGTGGACGATTAAAAAGGAAAATAAAAACATATCATGAATGAGATAAAATGAAGTGACAAGATTTCAAATAGAGAATAAAGTGAGATAAAAAAGTAACATGAAACTACTTAGAACAATCGGATTAAATATATATACTACTTCTTGAGTATACGGTCTACTCGCCCGCATAGTTTTTATATACAAACTCGTTGAGTATCATGCATTATAGAGGTGATGAGAGTTACCGATTCGGACCCAAATATCTTACGTTTTCAATTGTTAGGACATCCATGACCGAACATACGCGCACCGCCATACAGGATGCAACGCACAGTCTCATGCACACAATGTATCACACACACACACACTGATTCGTATTTACATTAGTTTTCGGCACACTCGTCCTCTGATTGACTAAAGATAGAGGGTGTCGCATCATGCTACGAGATTTATATAGATTTTGAATGATTCGAAAAAAAACCACTGAAGATCTGAGATTGCCTGACAAGGATAGCAATGTGAAGAATCAATGTTTAGCTTGTCAAGTTTTTGATCATATTATAGTTTTTTAAGTTTCTAACCGCTGTGAATTTTATTTTTTTAAGGTTTGTCTCAAGTTAGGTGTAAAGCATAGTAGACGGAACACTTCGTTTTATTTTGTAGTTGACTGATCGCCTATGTCGAACAGTATATGAACCAAGAGTAACCGTAAGGAAGAGCACGCATATTTGATATTTTTATTGTCGGGTTCTCCTCATAGTTTGTAAATTACCAAAGCTCTATAACTGAAACATAAGCTGCTATGGATGACAGGAGAATATAATATGTTGTTTGGAGTTATTTTAAAATTAATAATTAATAATTTATTTTTTTTTACGTTCTTGGTCGCTACTATACTCACATATTGATCACAGCTATGGATTTAGTTCAAAAAATTATATTAAGAGTTTTTATGCGTTATATATCAGATGCTATAGTGTTTTTTATTTTCTCAGTGTTTTAAGATTCATTCTTCAAAAAGAGTTTCAATTAAGTTTATTTTACAGCATTTTCGAACAGTCAGCCGTGGTCCATATTACTCGATATAATTTTAAAATAATATAGTAGCTATGTTGTATGTTTTGTGAGTATATAATTACCTAGTAAGAACGGATATCACATGTCTAGCATTACCAGAGGGAGGATGGCAGCGTTAGTATCCTAACATGGTTATTTAGTATCGAAGCTAATAGGATAAGTGTTATTATATATGATACACTGAATGTATGTTTTTATTATACAAAAAAGAATTATATATTATATAAGAGTGATAGAATCATAATTTAGGTTATATAACTGAGTTATATAATATATATATATTGAAGCGTCCTTCACAGCGGCTATTCGTGCGTCGTCGAAAGTCGAAGACGTCAAGGTACAGATATGTGCCACTTTAGGTTTAACTTACGTCGTCAAATCTACATGCTGTCGGCTCCTCCCTAATTACAGACACAGTAGAGTTTATAGAGTATAACCTCTTTTTTTTTTCCTGAAATTTCAAGTAGCGGAACACATCATCAGTCAGTGACAGGGGTCATACATAAAGCAAACTAAAGAAACATTAAAACGCGAGAATGTGCTAAATAATCTTAGTCTTATGAGTTAAGTTTCAAAGTGCTGAACAGAGTTGTAGCATTTAGAACGTGCGAGTTTTCCTACTTAGAAGGGGGGAAATCGTGGGAGGAAGTCATACAGACCACTTTTAGTGTGTGAGGTTTAGGAGATATTGGGCCATACTGTTTTTAAATTATACCTCTTTTATGTATTCAAATATCAACTTTGGATATTTTATTAAATTATAATTAATTGCTTGATTAGAGAAATTGTTATATATTTAAAATTTAAGTATAATAAGTAATTAGATAAGCTCTTTTAATAAAGCAACCTTCTGCATGATATGCACTACATAATGAGAGAATCAGAGGCAAAATAGTAGAGAGATGGACCACAAGGTGCACCCCATTCGTGGGAGCAGAATGATTTTGAACACTATTTTTAGGATTCTAAGGCATTTTGCGCATTGAATACATATATTCAATTTTTACTGCAGTTTTATTATTTAACAATGTTGATATAGAGAACTGTTATAGAACTCTCAGTATATTAGATTAGTTTAGCGATTAGTGGCGCTATATTTTCTGCGTAGAGTAAAAAGGTCAATAGGATGTAGAATGGAATGCTACATAAATAAGAGTTAGAGACACTATGACGTAATGCCCAATTCACCCGATCGCCAAGTGGACTATCGCTAATATTTGTTAGTGTCTGGGCTTGTGCGAGTGAGTGGACTCAAGCACAAAGTTAGGGTCCGCAAGGCGATTAACCACTATGCTCAGCTAGTTTACGGTAAGGGCTAAGAATATAGGAGTAATTGTCGCAGTTTAAAAGCTATAAATAACAACCAATCAAGCATCATATATACCGTCTTCATCTGGTCATTTACACTAAGAAAATAGATGATACGGAATAGACTATTTTACTTACTAACCAACTACATGTACGGCACAAGGTAAGGACTTTTACTATGCTTTAAAAGTCTAACTTAGTGATAAAAAAAAAAAACTCGACAATTTGTGTACCGGGGAGTTCTATATAAAATGATATATAAGAAATAGTCTATATCTTAAAGTAGAGCATTCTCACAATTTTCTTTGTGATAGTAGAACTCTATCATTCGTCTATACTGTGTCGGACTGATTGCGTTTGGTATTTTTATGTACAACTGCGATACCAAAACAGCACCATTCTGGTTCTAGTATATTATTAATGCATCAATCTAGAATAAGACTACATTGTGGGATAGTACTATAACACAGTGGCGCCGAGTTGACGTGGCGAAAAATAATTTTTTTTTATTAATGACGTTTGACCTGGCCGCCGCAGATATTACAGTGTCTCCAGATCTATGATACAGATCTGCCAGTAATATCCCGGCAAGGTATATCCTGAGATATAGAATTTCGTGTTCTAGCTATGACACGCAGCTATATAATTGAAACAATAGCTCTTGATACAATAGAGTGTTACACATATAAGGTGATAACTCTCTAAAATAATTATTCTCCCAATGAGCTAAAATCGTAAAACTCTCATGTATATGTTATATATACTCGTATATTATTATTATATAACGTTGAATGAGTTGTATCTAACAAAATGTGCGCCTACGTGAAAAATTTAAGTGCTTAAAAGAAATTTCACTTTTCTTAATAATATGTCTCCCATAATAAAACTTTTACTCTCTACTGTATATATATATACTATCTCGATATATATATATATATATATATACCTGCTGGCTTAAGAAAAAAGAAAAAGAAAGACACTTTAGTCTCTCTTAATATATCCTGGGTCCAAATGGCGTCGCTGAATATTACTCGACTATATTATTGTTCCCACGTCTTGAAGGACACCTACTTGTAGATACAATTGTATTATAGTACCTGCACAACTTCAATAAATGAAATCAACGTAAATATAAGTAGATCACCAATAGCTAAAGCTATATTGAGGTAAATTTTTACTTGAGACATTTATATATTCTCTGCATGAGTAATAGATTTAACGTGGAAATAGAGATTATCAAATGAGTAATCAGCTATTAATACTCGCGCGTTTAGGTAATTACCAGTGCGTGGATACCAGAAGCACTAATGGTCAATTATTCCGGGAACATATAGTAACACTCCGCTCTAGTCAGATATTTTATAATATCCTTAAATTGAGAATAAGGATACTCACTAACTCAAGTACTTATAAAGTTTTAATACTCATATAAGATATATTATGTATATTACTTATTTTACATTGATGGCTCTCTCCTCATCTCAGCTGTTTCTCTCCGCTCCATTATATCTTACGCGCTTGTACCATTAGCATTATAGGAGCCGTTATGCTAACTGCAAGTAGTGTGAGTAGTGGTAAATCATGTGAATATAGTTAGTCTCGTGGGTCTAGCTAGCTATCGCGCTGTGCGTATGTTTTCGTGCACCAATCGTGATATCTATAATAGAGGCGCGTGCAGATGACAAAGGCTTGTTTAACTAATAGTATTCTTATTAAACGATGTGTTATGCTACTACATAATATTTTGCCGTCTCTCTTTTCTATTCTCTCGAGCGATTCGACATCATTGTTCTCTCTAATTCCCTCCTCTCTCTTCATGCTTTCTGTCTATCTCTCTGGGCCCTACTCTCTTTCTCTCTATTCTAGTACCTTCGATCTATCTAAATAAGGATAGATGAAATAATTACAATATGTTATTGAGAACTGATATATATATATCGAGTATATTATAATATTATACTGTAGATATAGGGTTAGAAACTTAGTATATAGACTATATATATAATCATCACTCATGAGAAAATAAGGAAATATAATTAATTGAAGATTTACTCAGATATATACGCGAATGGATTGATCATCAGGATATACTCATTAATATTAAATTAGTATGCTCTCACTATATATATATAGCTAGTATCACCAAAACGAATAGTTAACGAAGTAAATCATTTTTTTCTATATATTTAGAGTATATACTAAGAATTTGATATAGTTTTTGGAAGAATTAGAGTGCTATTAGACAGGAGAGAGGTGAAAAAAAAAGGAAAGCACGTTCGGTTTCGGGTAGGTTGTTAAAGCTGCAAACAGCGTCCACTAATGTTTTTAACGAATTATACTTTTATAACATAAGGACACCTGGCAGTATTCAAATGCAAATAAGTGAGCATGCGGCAGAGAGGATGGTCTCTATCGGAGGAAGTATTCAGATGCGCTTTTCTGGACACGGGATCTGTCATCAGTTTGATACAGGAAGGAGTTGTTGATGGCTTAAACCAATTTGGACACATTCTCTGAAAAGATGGAAGGTAGATATTACACTCAATGGAGTAAAGAGTAACTACAAGGATTGTGGAGTGTACAAAAGCCAGTGGCCATAAAAATATATATATAAAAAAACAATTTGCCGCGGAAATAGTGTACCATTGCGTTGTCGTTCAAGGTTGAATGATATATTATTCCAGCTTGTTTTACTGCTAGGGATGGATTATTTGGTGGGTCAGATGCTACATGCTAATATTCGTGGATTTAAATCACTCGTCCCTATTTCTGCAATCTTAAAAACTATACCAACGCTTAAAGAAATTATATATATAAAAATATACGGCTTAAGTAAGTATTCTAAAAATTCACGAGCACTTTTTAAGAAAACCAGACCTTGAAAAAGATAAAATACATTCTTATATCGAAAAACTATAATCGTCCAACAAGACCAATTGTGTGTAATAATCACCCCTAAAATTAGAGGAAATCACTTATGTCTAAAATATAATATTCTATCAAGGAGATAATGAAAGTAGGTGTCACAGAATAATTATTTTTCCTAAATTATATTTTTTGCATTTCATGATTATTGTATATAAATTAGTAATATTTCCATTACCTCTCTATTGACGTGCACTGCACTATAAATAATTATATGAGTGATTGTTCGGGGAGTAATTCCGCAGCCTGAGCTGTGGAAGGAGATAAACAAAAGTTCCTCATAATTTTGGAGTGAAGGAATAAAGGTGTTCATTCAATACGAGTATTCGCTGCTGAATTCTAGTGACTCGTCAAGGAGAAGTATGATCACATCTCTCTATCTAGGCTGGTACCGCTAAAGAGAAGAGAACATATCCTGCATACTCTTATATGCTCGCTCCATAATGTGTAGATTAGACGAGGAGACGTTCCTTACAGGACGTGACGCCCTGCTCCGTTCTTGCGTCGATGTCTACTTGAGGTGATATTAGGAAACTTTCAGCCTAAAATTTTTAATATTAGTCAAAAATATATTGAATTGAGAGTGGATTTAAAATAAATCTACGAAATTTCTATAGCTAGTGGAGCACTCTCGCTAACATATTTCGGATGTGAGTAGAATATATCATCATGGTTACTCTCTGATGGGAGATGAACCAATTTGGAGTGGAGCGTTGTATGGGCTTTGGTTTGTGGATTGTGCATGTTTATAGCAACGCTGTCGTTCCAGACATGTTTGCTCATTGAATTACCAAGGCGTATCGACCGATCTCGGAACTTTTTAGTCCTTGTCTAAGGTCATCGAAAGATATGTGGTGTATCGCGTGCGCGTGCATACTCTTGCTGATCACAATCAGAGCTGTCGCTGAGGGATTAATATGTAGTAGAACGAAAGAACCATAGTTGATCTCTTAACACTGCTCTTTTGTGATTTTCTCAATGAGGGGTTGGTGGATTTAGCCCACTCTCATCTTGCGCAAAACCACCACGCAGCTGTTCAATCAAAGACAAGGTTGTACCATCCATAAATAACAACCTAGGGCGTTCAATCATTTATCAAAGTATAAGTGTGTTTATTGACATGATCCAAATTTAATATTTAAATAATCATAATTAAATGAATTCATATTATTAAGTTATATAGTAATTATTTGTTTTGCTAAAAGTAATTATAATATATTCATGCTCATTTTAAGAAAATCATTTTATTTTTTAATTACAATATTTATGGCACCACGATGTCTTGGGTAGTTAAGTAATTTTCCAGTAAATTAATATACTCCGAACATATGAACAACATCGCATTAAACATCTCTTAGCGAACCTACACATATATAAGACCTCGTGTGAAATAATTAACAAACATTAGTATGGCACCCATAATGAGCGAGTATGTATATATCCACACCATATCCATAAATAAAATAAATGGGTGCATAAGACAATAGAAATAGATACAACACTTAGGATATATAGAAACATCGAAAATATTAATTCACCCAGCTCTTGAAATAAAAGGGATATTGTAAAAGGTTATGTTTTAATTAACTGAAGGTGGAGTGCTTTAGTCTTAGCTCGTCAAACTCCTCTTTTTTAAAGACTGCCGAGAAAACTCATACCACCGAGGTAGCAATCCCTGATGTAGTTTGATCTATTTGTACCTGTATTTTTTTTAAAAA
>JABUQX010034502.1:20000-29250 GCA_015478945.1 Trachelipus rathkii | reverse complement strand
GAAGCATTATTTAAAAACATATATGAAATAAATACAGTATACACCACATTAAATTAGACTGATAGGTTGTACAGGAAACATAAACGGTCTTAACATATTGAACATTATTATATGTTAAAAAGGATTGTTTACATCAAATGATTACTTAAAACATAAAATCTAAATGCCAAGGAAAAAAAAATAAACAAAATTATTTTTATTCTTATACACAGCTTATCCAATGATCCTGCTTTGAAACAATCCCGGGAGACAGTGTTGAAATAAAGACGAGTCGGTTATCCAATTCACAGACAGAGTTCTTCATGCGATACAGCCCTAAAATCTTCTTCGTTCAGAGCGTTTAAATTTCTCTGCATCTAAATAAATCAAAAAAACTTTAATCATCAAAATCCACTCGAAATCTAATCCAAACCCAATTTGAAATTACTCAGCACCCCAGAAACTGAGAATTACCACAGAAGGATGTAAAACATTTACACAATTTGAAGACTCAATCCTAATTCACATCATATAATAGATAATTGACCTGCCAAACACAAAAACCCACGAGATGAAATAAAGCCACTTCACAAGCTGAACACAGATCGAGCAGTGAGAATCGTCAAACAATAGCATATATAAACATTCTGTTTCAGCAATTCTTGAGATCAACACCATGATGTTCCGTTATCGACCTGCAATGATACCGTATTTAGGCAAATAATCGTTAAAGGCGTGAGCAATTGAGAATTTAGCTTCAGATAATCATCTTCATATCACGACCGGTATGGATTGAACCATTCAATGTAAAACTAAGATCCTCTAAGTCCGAAATGGAAGTAATTTAAAAGCGGAGTTTTCCATATTAAGGAATAAGCATCGTGTTCTACAATACCTATTATTACCTTCTGAAGTAAGCTACCATTGACAACGTTAGGTATATTAATGCTGAAACCGCCATTGGTAAAGTTAAAATTTTTAGTCTCAATTCTCTTGATTGTATATTTCGCGGTATCGGTCAAAAGAGATTTCTTATTTCCATATGTTTAATGGGATATAAAACTTTACGTACATAAAGATATGCGTCAAGTTAATTTAAAGAAGGCTTGTGCCGTATGTTGTTGCTAAAGAGCGCTTTTAACTTATGAGCAAATTCAGGGCTAGATCTAGTAACTGCATAGCGTATTCCACGATGAGTAGTAAGTCTTTCAGAAGAAATTCCACCATTTACAGTCATAATATTACGTGTTATTTTTTAGTTTAGCAGCACTGGTTCTAGTTTCTTACCTCTTTTAAATTGTAATATCCACATGATTGTAGATGAGACTCCTTGCATCTTGAGAATAATTTAGTAAAATTTCAATATAACTTCGATAAGAGTAACTTGCAGCTGATGCTCCTAGAGATGTGTTCATTTAAAAATACTCAAGTTGATTAAAAACACGTAATACAGAAGTTTGTTGGTGGATACTCATGTGATCCGGTCTGTAAAATACTGACCCATTTCGCTTATATAAATTAGAGTCTTTAGATTATTAAAAACACATTCGATGGCTCAGATATTGAATGAGAAGGCAGGAATATCTGAATTGAGAAGTACATTGTCAATTAGGGATTGCGCGTGACGAGGCATGTACTAATAATGTTGTGTCACTCAACAGCTAATCTGTGAACTTAGGGTTCACAAGAAAGAGATCCAATTCATCTACAACAGTCTGGGCTTGGATGGCCCCACAGAGATAAGCGAGGTTTAAATGACGACTACCTCCGGTCAAGAACGCGCACAGCAACCCACCACACACACGGTACAATCACACTACCGTTAATGAGGGAGATTGTATTTTAAACATTTACTTAATACAAATAGTTTTTACAGGTGTCAATGTAATATGTAAAATAGTGCGTTCAATACATCATTATTTAAAGGCAAACACATCAATAACTTTCTTATTAGTCGGCACTTTCCATACTTACTCCTTTTATGGTTTTTACGGCGACCACACTGATCCAGTCATCTTACGTTTCGTATTTTTCGTTTAACATCATCTAACATTTCATTCGAGCATCGGCTAGGTCGTCGTTTTTACAGCTGTTCGAGGTCATAATAAGCCTACAATATCCTGGAAAAGTTATCTTAACCTGTCTAGCATTGCTTTTTTTAGCAAAATATTTACTCCTGAATGTTAAACAAACGAGGGATAGCCCGTTGAAAACGAACAAAAAATCCACTACACCAAACCCCCTCTGCTTCTTGAACCCTTGAAGACTCTTTCTCTTTCCATTATATTTATCGGAGCTTCCTTCTTATATGTACTTTACACACTTCTGTTCCAGTCGTGAATGGTATGGATTACCTTCAACGTCTCATATATAAATACGAATCGAACTTAATTGGGTCTTACTCAAGGGTAAGTGAACATTAGGAAAGGTCATAACTCCGCAATCTTTAGGAAAATGAACTACTTTAACAAAGGCGCTTTATATTCACCTACAACTGCTGGGTCTATAATATCTGGTATAAACATTCCATACCGGAGACTTGTATACAACGGGATGGGTCATACAAACATGTAAAAATTTAGCAAAAATTGTTTTTTCAGAAGCCATATTAATCATTCAATTAGCAGTAGGTAATGAATACCAAGACGTATAAATTTGCTTCATCATGGTTGTGTTCACTCCTCTTCCAGAAGGGATAATCTGGAGACGGAACACCCGCTTTACCCACAATGTAAGGGATCAAGTTGGAAATGTTTAAATCGTGTAAATTTGCACCACGCCAAGATCTTAATGACACCAATTCCATTATCTCCCCTTTGGGTTTATTAGTGCGAAATATCAGGTCTTTACATATTCGACTTACTATGACTCGGTTATTAAAGTGTCTAAGTATGTCCAAGAGAGACTTGTATAAACCTCGCTTTATATTAAACCTTTCCATTAATAACATCGATACCATTACAGTTTATCACTATGCTAAAATATCATGTTACGCGAGTTTCAAAGTAGTTTTTTTACAAAATAACACTTCTATAAATTTGAATGCCCTCGAGTAAGAATAATTATCAATATGAGCATCAGAAATTATTTCACTTATCCAGCTTCTCATTTCTCGAATCAAAAGTGATGAGGTTCAATATTTCAGTATTAACAGTCCGATATTTTATTTTCGAGGGATGTAGATCCAACCGATGAGGGCAGCGTTAGATAGAAATGATCGTCGATTAGCCTGTTTATTTTTAAGATAGCCATATTACCGAGTTAGACCCTTTTTTACATATCGAGTTTCATATCCGTATATAGCACTTTACACCTGCCCGGTAACACCATTGTGAAGGTAAAGGGTTCCTTCTACAGTCTCATATATAAAATACGATCGACTCCAGTTGTGTCTTACTCAAGGTAAGTAAGTGACATTAGGAAAACAATAACTCTTTACTTTAGGGAAACATGACACACTAACTTAACACAAGAGCTTTAAGTATTCCCTCTACTGATAGTATAATATCTGTATAAACACTAGACATACCGGATCTTGACACTTAGAAGGCTGATACAAATGTAATGTCAAGACACTTGCGGTGTATTTTATTGACACATTGAGCTTTCCATGTCGTATATGACTATTTAATCATTTAGAGCATATGTTTATCGTTTTCTTTAATATTGAGCTTACATGCGAGTAATGAATTAGAAACAGGCTGCAGAAATGGAAAATAAATAAAATTCTATCTTTCATTCACAAGAGTTTGAGATTTTTATTAATTAACACGTTCTTCCATTAACGTTTATTAAAAGAACACTAATCGTTAATAGCAGACTTGTTTCACAAATTTCTTGTTGTAAGCCCAATGACACATCAGAACCGCAATTAGTGTAAGACCACGAATAGAAAAATATTTTCATAGGAAATATTTTTTTCCGTCATGTTCAATAATGTCTGATGTTACTTATTTTTAATACATTTTTTACATATTCAACGCTTCTAAATATGAGGCAGAGAGACTCTAATTATATCTCAACAGATGCATCAAGAATTATTAATAATCCTGTTCTAAAGTCTCGATCAAAGTATAGGATTCATAAGTGTTTGTATAAGTCTGATATTTTTCACTCTCTCACTCTCGCATGAGGCCCAGGTAGATAGAAATGAGTCTTCGAGGATCATGATTACAGTTTCTCAATTTCAATATACAACTAGACTCTTTACACTACCTTCTTCAGTATATGCACTTTACACACAGCGTACATGTAGGTGAATGGCAAGGGTTCGCTCGAATCTTTATATTACACTATATACTTCTAAATTGAGATGATTCAGAGTACATTAGTACAATAGGAAACTTCTAACTCTGCCATTTTAGGAAATTGATCACTCACTTAGTAACTGAGCTAGTGTTTCAACATACTACGGGTTCCACAATATCGCTGTAAACATACGCTACACAGGATCGTCCTGTAAATCTTTGAAGGCATCAATACAAAATAGTAACGAATCACGTGTTGCTTTTTGCCTACAAGGCTTAATCTAAATACTCTTCTCATCGTGGAATACATATGTTATAATTCATTTAGAGTGCTTTGCATATCGTTAGCAATCTCAATATTGTATCATCACGTACGAAATAAGTACATTTACGAAACCAGTCTTAAGTATAAGAAAATTAAATAAATATCTTCAATTTATTGTGAAGTACAAAAAATAAGATTTTTTTCCCAATGAATACAGTGATCCTCAAGGGCTATTAAATTAACATCTAACAACAAACAAAATCTGTTACATATACGGACTTGAGTTATTGCTTGGTTCAAATCTACGAACACATCAGTAAGAGATTTATAGAGACCTCTGTTTATAAAATATCTTTCAAAGAAATAATTTTTATCAGCTCTCACGATAACACTCATATCTGTGATAATTTTTAATACACGTTTTAACATTCTCAACACCTTCTAAATATTACAAATGATGTAGTGTGACTAGGCAATATTCGCTCACAGTGACGCAATCCTATATATTTTCACATAATCAACTTTCGTACATTTCTCGTTCGATTTTATTGGACTCAATAATGCTGTCATTCAAAGTTGATATTTTATTTTCAGGATATAAGTCCATAGAAGCTGACGAGTTAAATAGAAATGATTTTCACTCTCCATGTTCACAATGAAAACTGATCAGCGTTTCTATCTCCTAGCCTTTATTATAACTGTTAAACTTCAAAGAGTAACCTACCCATTCCACAAGATACTGCTATTTTACCCTTTCCCTTTATATCCTAATATTTTTTTCTATTTTAATACTCTGTACTCTTAGGATCAAATCGATATCTGTTGTATTTTCTGTTACTAAATACCTCGCCTTTTATTTTTTCCCCATCTAAATCTCAGATAGTATAATATTTAACTGTCTCTAGATATAATGGAATTCTCTGATGCGTATCACTTTAAAAACTTCTCGCGACCAAACGGCTTCAACCCCTTTCTAAAATTTTCATCAGTCCTGGAATAACTTCACACAATCTTCCTAGCTTTAACACCAGTTTATCTTCTTATTTTTACAATTAGAGAAATAGGTACAGCAAGATTATTGATCTACACATCTCTATAGGTTGTTATATCATTAAGTACAGTTCAATGATGTGAAAGAATTATAAGAGTAAGCCAAGTCATACCAAGCATATATCGAAATATAGTTAAATGTTTTCATTTTCGTGAAATACCTATCATTCTTTCTTTTATAGTTCTTGGTACTCTTTCAACTATTGCAGCTTTCTTAACTGAAAATGTGTTGTAATACCTATGTCATACTCAGTAACAATTCTTGAACACTCTTTACCTAAAATTCCGAACTTTATCATCAGTCCATTCATGTGAGGATTAATCTAACCATCTTCATTTTATAATTTCTCTAGGTAATAGTCCATCAACGTCATTTGATTTTACTTTTTAAAACCCTTAACCTAAAACTAGCTACCTAGCTGGAGTTACCTTTTAAAGAATTTATAATGACTACTTCGTTGCTAAGGATTTACATATTTATAATATGATGTACATGTTTTGCCAAACGCTATCTAAATGTGGAGCTATAGTTTTCCCTTGTAGGAAATTTTTTTCGTATAAGGTTTATGGAGGGTATTGAGGAAACCTGCCTTTAAATATTTTTTTTTTTTCAATGCTTTTTTATTAATTTTTGGAAACCTTTGAAGCCAAACTGAAACCACACGTAACTGCTATGGTTGTTCACATCAAAGTAAATTTATCGACCGCTCCTTCAACCTCCAGACTATCACAATGCTTAAACAATACAAAAGTCATTATTCATATATATTTTAAAAGGTTATATAAAAACAAATGTATATATGAAATATTTATTTTAATTACAAAATATTTAACATATTTAAATTGACAGTCTAAAAACTTAGCAGATAGTAATACAGAGAAAGATGTAACATAGTTATATACATAATTTTAGAAAGCAAGCCCAATATAAAATTAGGAACTAATCTTTTGAGCGATGTTTTGTTTTTTTGCATTATTCTTCCTCAACGTTGACGTAGCTGTACTTCTACGTATAACGAGTTTAATTTATCCGAAGTGCCAAGAAAAGACCAGAGGACTCTGCATCAGTCTAGGGGACATGATATATATTCAGATCCGTAAGTTCTTTGTTTATTCTGAATAAAAGTTCTACGGAAAATTTAATAGTGCTGAAGTTCTTGTATTGATCCGTGTTACATCACTAGTTCACCTGGAGCCTTCTTCCAATCACGGGAGAGATCAGATATCGTCAAACAATATTCGATCCAAGTATTGTTTCTCCGTCAATAATTGATTTTGACCGAGTTCATTCATGTAATTAGTTCTTTTGAAAATAATTATATTAGACGCAATAGCCGAGTATTTCTAATTCCTCATTCAGGTAGCTTTGTCCATTGAGTAGATATGTTAAATTATTTCTTGTATCACGTCAAATCTTAGTGTTCATGTGCAGCTGAAATTCATCCTTATGTGAATTTAATAAAACTTTATAGATCTATAATTTGTGGGTGTATAGCATTTTGAACTTAATAGACCGATTCTTTTTCATGAATGTTAAACATTGGAGTTAATATTTGTGCATGTGCGTCGCTTCTTCGTACATTATTTATCTATTACGACTTGTGGATCATTATAAACTCAAAGGTGACTGTATGAATCAATGATTGATAAGGGTCATACCACACCTGATGATTTGAGGGTTTATTGAGGTTGTTCATGTTAGTTTATATAGTTGGTTTTGTTGTTGATGTTGTGATTGTTGTGTTGTTTTGGTGTTGTTGTTGTTTTGTTGTGTATTTGTTGTTGTTTGTTTTGTTGTTGTTTTTGTTTGTATGTTTTTTATGTCTTTGTTGTGTTGTTGTTGTTGTTTGTTGTTGTTGTTAGTTGTTGTTTGCTGTTGTTGTGATGTTGTTGTTGTTGTTGTTGTTTGTTGTACTGTTGTTGTTGTGTTTGTATGTGTTGTTTTGTGTGTGCTTGTTAGTTTACGAGGCCTGGGATCCGAGTTATATATTTCATCTTCATCCATAATCGCTGTCAGGGTGAAAACTACCACTAATAACCACATGTCTCATCATTGAGCGAGGCCAACTTGGTTATCAAAGGGCATATAACGAAAAGCAGAAAAGAAGAGAACACACCTCCACGATTTCTGTATGAGCTTCTTTTTATTTTTTAAGTTTTCAACATATAGCAAGTTTTTTAATGATGTTTACTATGCACGAGTTAGATTTAACTTTGAGGTCTGATATCAAAGGAACAATTTCCATTATAAGATTTAGGCATACTGCAGCTATACCTAGTATAAATTTTTCATATTCACAGATCAGTTTACGTTTTTCAGAAATTTTTTCATGTTTTTTAAAATTTTCTCATAAGAGGTAAATATATCTGATACATTTAAAGCCACTCATAATATCAGGTATTGTATACTGTCCAATCTAGCGAATTAGGCAAGATATTTTGTACGCCGAGCAACAACTCTATGCGGTTTCTTAGATGAAGCTCACAGAAAATAACCTTGAGGTTTAGATGTACTTCTTTATATACTTTTTAGAACTCTTTACGTTGAGTAAGGAAACATTTGGGTAGCCACAACTTTGACCTGACTCATATCCCTTCTTGACGAACAACGAAGTAAATACGTGTAGTTTTAAAGACAAATCACGCAATTATACTCCGTATTATGATGAAAGAATATTCTACGTTATTAAAAAAAATAGTGATGTTTAAATGATGAGAGAAAACTGTGAAAGTTTCAGCTATATCCTCATTCAATCTGCAAAAGCATCATCAAGAATTATTTAAATTTTTATGCACCTAGGTAAAAATTACGAGCTTTATGTATATAACCCTTCAGTGAAAATTCGAGATATACCATCTTGTAACATCGAATTAAACTTTCATTTTGTAAACACTGTCCAGACCAATAGAATCAATTCTCACCAGGTTGTTGCTACGAAAAAATCCTCAAACCTCTTTAAAAATGATTTCAAATACACAAAAGCTTTATCCACAAACACCAATAGAACCACGACCAAAAAGCACTACCACACAATTAGTAGCAGGAGTGCGCACGCATAAATTTTACCAAACGGATCCCCACTCATACTAGAACATTTGACACGCTGAACATACATGTTAAGAAAAAGGTTTGTTTTACTGTTTAACATGATCACTGAATCAATAGAACAGTAATCATAGGATGGAAAGGGGAGAATGAGGAGGAATAACCTATGCAATCAACGTGATTTAACTGATTTACTGTCTTTAAGATGTGTAAAACATAGCAATTTAATAAAAAAAATTTGACGAATCAATAAGTCAATTGATGGAGTAAGGAGGGGGGAGGGGGAGTGTGTATAATTGTGATTTGATTTACTGATTTTACTGCTTTAAGGTTATGTAAAACATAGCAAATTTTATAAAAAATTGACTGAATCAATCAGATCCAAAGATCAAATAGATCATTGGATGGACAGAATTGGGGGAGAGGGCTTAGGAGAGGCGTTTGAATTTACTGATTACTGATTCATAGGGTATGTTAAAAACGTAAATTTTTTTTATTGATCGCGGCGGCGCGCATGCACCCATTCGCGAACGGATCGCGCCGGCAGGCCGCCCTGCGGCCGCCATGCGCCTCAGCCGTTTCGTGCGAATCGCGCCGGCGGCGCGCGTACGCGCCGTTGCGGCGCATTGCACTGGCAGCGCACGATCTGTGGCGCGCACACAG
>JABUQX010034502.1:0-17500 GCA_015478945.1 Trachelipus rathkii | reverse complement strand
ATATATATACTATATGAGTACTATATATAATATGATGCTTATGAGTTTCAGGTTTTATATATATATATATATAATATATATATCTATATATTTATATAATTATATTTTATTATATATTATTATATATATATGTATATATATATATAATATAATTTCAGTATAATATTAATTATACATATATTATATCATATTATAATATATATATATATTAACCTTGTATATATATATATATTTCGACATTGACCTTGCCGGATACCATATACCCTAGCCTACTCCTAGCCTACACCTGCCCCTAATCTAGCCTAAAACCTAACCTACCTAACTGACCTAACCTATCCTAAGCCTAAACCTAACCTAGCCTAACCTAACAAAACTTAACTAACTAGCGTACACCTACACCTAGCCTACCCAGCCTGACACCTACCTACACTGCACAACATAAGAACATCACACCGCCTATGACTCATCACGGAACTGATGCCAGCTAGCCTTTGGTAAGAGTATCTGTAGCTAACATGAGACATGTAGGACCATCGAATGTTATGATCTATCCTAAATATTATGCCATACACACCAAACAACAACATTCCTATTGAACTCTATAAGCATCACATTCAACTGTCAATAACACCACACTCTCACTAAGGACACTAGTAGTACGACACATTCACTCTATTGAACTTGCATATTACCCAATAGGAACACTTACAGTTACACTGTCATACGACAAGCGTCACAAACACCACACACATAACACACACACACACCACTTATCACACTTTATTACACGACATTCCACTACTGACACAAACTCAACCATAGACATTACGACTCTAATTTACCTTATACACACGTAAATAAACAACACGCACCAACCCATAGATACTTCCCATGGGTCAAACTTTTTAGCCCACGGCCTATTTTTAGGGCACTATAAACATTTTTATTAAAAACGAAACTCAATAACATCAAACACCAGAATCCTAAAAACTGTCAACTTTTATGTAGACTCAAATATATAATAAACACATGCATATTTTCCCACTTATATAATAATGATTTAAAATTTCTTACTTAAACTTTAATTTAAAAAATTGTATGTAAAGATATACTGCAAAAAAAATTAGAGATCTGAGATTTAATTCAGAAATGTACAAAATGTTCGTTATAAAAACAGAACCATTTTCATACCTTAAAGCAGCAATAAATCAGTAAATGATTCCAATTAGGATACCTCAACACACAAGAAGAGGAGATAGTTATCAGCTTTTTTTGTTACTGTTTTACTGGCTTATTAACTCACTTTTACTATAGTAACTCATGTGTATTACTGTTTAACCTCTATAAATGTCCTTTCTGCTTTAACTCACACTATTAATTATACAAATTACATACGTCTACAGAAGATAAAATCAGTAAAATCAATAGACGGTATTACCTAACGCCCTTGTGCGACGGAGATTTGCCAAAGCATTTACTTGTAATTTATGCATTTATACAACAAGAAACCAAAACCCCTGCATCGTTAACTAAAAGTGTATATTTACCGCTAAATCTAAAAACCTCCATAATTTTCCAAACTCCACGTACTCTATATAAAAGCCACTATAATACATAATTAGGTTTTTTACTTTTTGCATTTCTGATTAAAAACTTTAACCAATCTAATATATCATAATTCATCTAGCATTAAACCACATAAAATTATAGTACCTTCCTACACACCAACTCACTACGTACACTCATCCGAATAGAAAGATGTATCCTAACACAACAACTCAACAGAACACTCAGGGGCATTAGTATGCTTATTTTTTAACCTGTTACTGCATCCATTTAAACTCATGTTTTGCTGCTTAACTGACACTGATTTTACTCTGTACAGCTTCTGCTTTAACTGCTTTAACGTTTCTTGCTTTCACACTGTCTAATTAAGCACCTCACTAAATATATCTAATCTACACATTATGCTATTCTTTAATTTGTATTTAATACTGTACTTTTATATATTTTATATCTTAATTTTAACATATATTATATTATTAATACTTAAATACTTCAATTGTTACTTTTTCATGACCATTACGTATATATTTATGAGTATAGAAACACACCAACAGCACACCATCGACAAACACATTACACAACACACTATACACTCGATATACACAGATCCAACATGAACACTATATACACCACATTCACTAATGACAAACTTAACGACTAATTACCAATAGGAACACTTACATCTTATACAAGCTATTACACATTGCAGTCACAAACACACACTTACACTTATATACACACATTCACTATGATAACTATACTATACACAATTCACTATGACACTTACAATTTAATCCACTAGACACCTTACGATTATACACTAACACTCACCAGCAAGCAATTTACTTACACTTCGCAAAATGTTAACCTTACCTCACAACACAGACTTATACTTACAACACACACAGATTACTTCACACTCGCACACAAGACATTTACACACACACCACACACACACACAACACACGAAGCTATTTCCAAACAGAATCAGCTCACTATACACATATAACGATTATATTTATTAAAACATTATTTATATGTTGTAATTAAAAAACACTTCCTTTTTAATTAACTCATTCAAATATAAACTAAAAATTATTTTTAAAAGTTTCTTAAAACTCTATAATAAATCAATCATTATCTATGAACAAAGAATTTATTATATAACTATTAATACTTTTTGAATTTATAATTTGTATAATATGTAGAGTTCTAAAATTTTGCTTTTACTAAAATTTTTATATTAAATTTTTATTAAAATCATTTATATTATACAGGTCATTCAAAGCAATAATTTGAAGTTAATTCAAGTAGGTCACCGCCTAGCACCTCTACATCAAGCTATGCCCCGTTTTGTTCTAGTGACTTACTGCTTTACATATCTTTTATAGCCATGTAATAAGTAAAAAATAACAAGAATAAAGTTCTTCATCTGCTAAAATTAATATAGTTTGCTTGCAAAATAATTCTAATTTTATTTTAAATTAATAACAATTATTCAATTACATTTATATTATTCGTTGCTTGGGCATTTTCAACTAAAAATATTTCAAAGTTTTTAAATAATTTGGATTTTTCTTTACTTATTATTATTATTATTATCTAGAGTTACATTGAAATCCATCACGAGAAAACACACAACAACAACCCGCACCTCTTACAGATACGAAACTGACTCTCTCTGTAAAAATGTGTTGAACATAAAATACTTTAGGTCTAAAATTTTCACGCTCTCCCTCTCCTTGCTCACCACCTCCCGGTGGCGATTTAAGCCTAAAATTCACAGCGTTAAGTAATATTTCAAAATGACCGTCTTTTGTCTGTAAAAATTGTGGATGCAATAACTACGTTAGGCCTAAATTATAGGACCGAAAAATTAGTGATAAGCCTTTTGTAGACGAGAGCTAATTTAATCCTTATATACAGGTCAAATGTAATTCATCGCTATAGACAGAAATCCATGCTGTAATTATTATTTTAATATAAATATATTCAAACTGAAACATATGTTGTGATCGGGTAAGATCCTTTAAAGCAGCGGTAAAAAGGACAATTTTTCCTTATCCTGTGCATCATGGACGGAGATAATCCTATATCTCTACTATGACCTCTATGTGGATTGTCGGAGAATATATTTTATCGCTACTTTTGATAAAATTTAACTTTGTTCTATTAAACTCCTGTATTTGAGCAGTGTGTGTCTTATATTTATACATTTAATACCAAATACATTTTTTACATCATTTATAATCATTTTAGGAGTTTAAATTTAAAATGTTTATATTTTGGTTAAAGTGGTTTTATTTTTATTTTTATTTGCAAATATAAACTATTTATACTTATAAAGAATTGATTTTCATTGAGACGTAATTCTTCATTTCACTGGAATAGATAATAATAATTCACTAGTTCATAGGCTAACCCACCAGGCTCAGCATGAGCCACCGCCCAAGCCAAAAGCAGCCAAACCCCGCACCCGCTTCAGGTGCGCCCACGACCGCCGTTCCCGCCCGCCTGCGATGCGCCCGCGCGACAATATTCCCGCGAAGCGAGATGGAAATTATATATATTCTCGGGTGTGTGAGTGTAAGTGCTAACGTGATAGATGTCTGATGTCTATGGCGTGAAGCAGCGGACATAATCGATTTACCTTTTATTGTTAAAGTTCAAGATGTCAAGTGAAGGATGATGTATCGTTCTAGGGATTATTGTCTTACAACAGATGATCATTCAACATATAGGTTTGATAATTCAAAAGGATGCATGCCAGTAAAGAGAGTCATCAAAGCAATATGGAACCACGAAAAGCTAGAGGCTAACCAAGCTAAGATCTATTAAAACAGCTTGACGCCACTCAAAAGACTCTGACGGCCACACAAACAGACTGAGCATTCAAAGTTTAAACGCATCAAAGTTGAAAGGGCATCAAAACTGAGGCATGTTAAAGTTCAAGCTGACAAGTGAAGGATGATGTATCGTTCTAGGGATTATTAGTCTTTCGTTATTCAGGCTTCGGATGTCTTACTATCCTGTCCGTGCTTGCTTGTGATGTGATGTGTGTGTGTACGTGTGTATCTGTGAGATAGTGTAAGTATGTAATGGATAAAAGTGATGGATGGTAGAAAAGGAGGGGAAAGAACTCGTGCTTCACGAAATCTTTATTAAAATGATTGTTCAAAAGGCGGTGGCGTTTCTGTAGAGAGAAAAAAAGAATTTTTAATATTGTGTAAAAGTCTGCGCCGAATGAAGTTTTGTTTGGTTGTGAAAGGCAAATATGGGGGAGGATGAGAAGGATGTTCATTTGAAGGATGTTAAGGATATTTCTCTCTCTTCTCTTCTTTCTCTCTCTCTTTTCCTTTCTCTCTCTCTCTTACTTTTTCTCTTTCTCTTACTCTCTCTTTTTCTTTCTCTTTCTTTCTCTCTCTCTTTTTCTTTCTTTCTTTTTTCTTTCTTTCTTTTTTTTCTCTCTCTCTCTCTCTCTCCTCCTCCTCCTCCTCCTCTCCCTCTCTCCTCCTCCTCCTCCTTCTTTTCCTTCTCTTCTCAAAGCCATTACTTTGTTCTCGTTAATCCAAATACCTTCATGTGAAGTATCCTTTTTGTAGCTCGCTCGGGTCTAACTTTTTCCTTAATTTTATTCATACTTTTTTTCTCTCCTAATTTTAATATGTATTAATGAAATAATTAGTTTTAATATTTAAAGTGTGACGAAAAATATATGAAGGAAATTGACATAATTGATTGTTCTTATATTCCATAAATTCTAATAATTCAAAATTAAAGGATTAAATATTTTAATTTCGACCTTAATGATTCTGTCTTATAAGACTTATAATACCCTGCAAAAAAAGAAAAAGACAATTTTAATTAATAAAATAATAATAATAATAATAATAATAATGATAAAATATTAATATTATTAATTATTCCTTAAGCCTTTTGATATTAATATAATATATTTTGATATTAATTTTAATATTAATTTTAATATAATTTTGATATTAATTTTAATTTTAATATAATAATAATAATAATAATAATAATAATAATAATAATAATAAATAATAATGATAATTATAATTACAAAATTAAAATGTGTTAATAATAATAATAATAATAATAATAATAATATAATAACTAATAATTAATAAAAATAATAATAATAATAAAAATACAATAATTAAAAAACGAAAATGTATAATAATAATAATAATAATAATAATAATAATAATAATAATAATAATAATAATAATAATAATAATAATAATAATTATAAAAAAATGGAAAAAACGAAAGTGCTGTTAATAATAATTAATAACAATAAAACGAAAAAAATAAATAATTAATAAAAAAATAAGTAAATAGCAGAAAAAAATGAATGATTGAAAGTAGAATAATAATAATAATTTAATAATAATAATAATCTAAAATAATAATAATAATAATAATAAGAATAATAATAATAATAATAATAATAATAATAATAATAATAATAATAATAATAATAATAATAATAAATGATTAAGTTAGGCCTTGTCACCAAAGTGTCATTTTTCTTAGCCCGCAAGAACGTATTAAATATTTACATAACGCTTCTTTATTCATACAATACAATGAATACATACATACATATATTAAATTACACGGGTCAAAAACCTACATGACTCTCGCTAACAGTTGAAAGATGCACACGTGTAAACATACATCCATACACACTAGGATTTGGGCCGGGAACCAACGGTGGGGAGCAGGGAGAAAATTTGCCGCCCGCACCGCCCATATATTTTTTAGAACCGCATCTTGGCACTGGAGTTGTATGGAGCACTTCACCGGTATGGCGCGGTGGCACCCTAATATATATATATATATATATATATATTATATATATAATATATATATATTATAATATAAATGTTATATATATCTATATATATTATATATAATACCGTATATATAATATATTATATATTATATATATTATAATATATATATATATTATATATATATATATATTATGATTTATATATATATATATAATATATATATTACTACTATATATATATATACACGTTATTATTATACTATATATAATTATTATATATATATATATAATATTATATATATTATATAATATTTATATATACTATATACTATATATATATGATATATATATTATATATATATTTATATATATTATAAAGGGAGAATGTGTTAAATACATTAACAGGTATGTAAATAATAAAGGGAAACATCTGTCTGCCTGTGTGCGTGTATGTATGACGAGGTCGTGTCTTAGTATTATTGTTTATAGTCATTGAGTACAGACTTAACAATGTCTTTTCTTCTGAAAATTATATAAGCGAGAAGAGTGGTTTTCACTTTCTACTCGCAATCGAGGGGTTTCGTAATCGATTCTTGATCGGGTCTTTTAATTTAACTTTGTCTTTAATGTACTTATGGTAGATATGATAGGTAGATAATGTATAGGTATGATAGACGTTACTTTCTCAGTCGCACCTGATGCGTATCAGGTGTTACTGGGAAAGAAATCGACGTTTCCTTGGTATGTTTGTTGGTCATGTGACCGGAGGATTCGGGACTGCTTGACCACCGTTCGGCTGACTAATTAAACTAATGGTATGACTAATGAAGGTACCTTTAACTTGTTGGGTATGAGTCTTGAGGTGATCATGTCCTCTGTTGTAGTATAGTGTTTATCCTCATTCGATACATTAATTTTTTTTGTTATAGAGCATGAATGGATCATGATGATAATCTTTTGACCATACCGCGAGCGTGAATCTAGTAATTTTGTACCTCACTGGCATTGTCCTAGTCTAGGAGGGGAGTACTCTAGGTAAATCCTACCTTTGATCCAGACGAGGGGTTGAACCCTAACCCATGAAAGGGTTAGGAAATTATGTATTTGTGGAGAGAATTTCTGGACAAAGATTTCTTTTTAAAAAACGGGGCTCACTCGAGTCGTAAAAGTATTGGGATTTTCAGTGCCAGTTTTGAAACTTCGTCTATTAAAAAAAGTGGGTAAAGTTAGGGGTGATGGGCTAAATCTTGTATGGAATAATTATAGAAAGGGTTAACTGTAATGGTGGTTGGATAAATAAAACTAGTCTTCTATATAGGCTTAATTAGATAAAGATATAGCAATACAAGTAACAGCATTTCGATTATAATTAATTATTAAATGATTCTATACAAATGCTCATAGCCTTCGAAACAAAAAAGGCGAACTGATTAGTTATACCATAAAGAGAATCTAGACATTATTCTACATTATGAGCATAAAAATGAAACATTTCCTATAGAGGACAACTTTCATGCAGGAATATGAAATAGTCCAATATCATTACCATTAGAATATCACCAGTTGTAGGAAAGAAAGGGTGGCAGAGGTTTGGCGCTTTTTGTGGAACAGAATATTCAATCTGTGTTAATGACTGACATTAAAATTAATAATCATGTTGAATATGTAGTGGGTTGAATATCCTTTTGCATAATAAATCGACCAAATAGGAGGGGGAGAGGAGGGGTGGTTTATAGACTCGCTGACCGGAAAAGTAAAAAAAATTAGTGCGGATAAATGGTGAAGAAATACGATACCGTATGCCACAAAAAACGAAAAAAGGCATAAGTTCATAATAAGGACGATTTTACATTATTCCTACAGATCAGTGAGAGCAACATACCTTGTCTAATGTGGAATATAGAATTCTGTACTAGTATTTTAAAATTATACTAGAACAACTTTTAAACCGGTGGATTCATGAACCCAAGACCACACACTGTATAGATTTAATTAACAACGATGAAAGTATTGTGCGATGAGGTATAGGTTAGAAGATTTAGGAAATTTGCGTGTGACAATTAATTATGATTTACAAATGCAATGTATAATCAAATGGACCCAAATGCAAGTAATTGCGGGAGAGGATCTTAGATTTCCAAAATGCGTTTACCAATTTTAGAACATATTGTTTTATCATGGGGGATACTTAAGCGAATTTTGCATGAACGTCCAGTCAGTCAGTCGGCATATGTCTTGAAAGATAGACCAGACCATTAGTGTGCGTCGAGGAGAAAACACTATTTGGTGGAATAAAATAAATGAAAAATTTTTATTATTATATATTATATATATAATATTATTATATATATATATAATATATATAATTAATATATACTATTATCTCATAACTATTATATATATATATATAATATTATTATAGGGGCACATGCGCGTGCACGCACCACAGGAGGAAATTATATTTTGAGCTTCTTTTATTCTAATGTCACACCCCTCTCCCCCCTGCCAAGTGAAAGTTTATATTAATCGCGACATATGCTTTGGGAACCTTCTTCTTCCCCCCCATCCCACCTCGTCTTGAAACTATCCTCTTCCCCCAACTCCTCTCAGGGCTATCAGAGAGGCAAATCGATTGCGCATTTATGTAATATTTAATATTGAACGGAGTAATGGTGGAAGGACTTCTTACGTAGGGGTGCTCACACCCCCCTCCCTCTTCCCTCGCCCCAGACACTCCATCATCCAGTCCTAATTTTTTTTTCCCAGTATGGGTGAGGTTACAGGAAAAAAAAGTGAAGGAATAATTACCCTGAATTTTTTTTATTCATCTCTCTCTCTCTCTCTCTCTCTCTCTCTCTCTCTCTCTCTCTCTCTCTCTCTCTCTCTCTCTCTCTCTCTTCTCTCTCTCTCTCTCTCTCTCTCTCTCTCTCTCTCTCTCTCTCTCTCTCTCTCTCCTCTCTCTCCTTCTTCTCTCTCATTCCTCTCTCTCTCTCATTATTACTAATATATAATATATATAATTAATATATATATATAATATATATATATATAATACATAATTATATACTAATATAATACTATAGCTAATATAAGAATCTATTAGTATATATATATATATATATATACTATATATTATGCTAGCGTTAGACTCCCTGGTACACCCCTCCATCAGGTTTTCTCCAGAACCTTATGAAAACTTTAAGACAAAATCATCTAATAAGCTTAACAATAATTTAACCTTTTTTTAATTACGAAATAATTAAAATCAATAGTTTATATATTATATTTTATTATTATTATTATTATTATATATTATTATTATTAATCATTTTTGTAAATTATTATCTATTTCCTTGGGAGAGTATCTATTTATTTTTTATTGTTATATATTTAATTATTATTATTATTATTATTATTATTATATATTATTATTATTATATTTTTATTATTATTTGTGATGTCCGTTATAAACACAATTGAACTACCCATCTAGTATGATATTTAAGTAATTAGAGTTGAACGCTTGTACGCATCATTAACCCTTCCTCTGACTCCTTATCCGAAACACACACACAGCGCGCGCGCGCGCACACACCACACACACACAAACTATATGATACATTTTATTATATATTTAACTATATATACTACTAATAATATATATTATATATTATACTATTTATAATATATTATATACTATATTACTATATATATATATATTATACTATAATTTATATATATAAGGTATCTGTTTTTTTTTTATAATAATGTTTATTTTCCATCCACTCCCCCTTTCTCCGTCAGAAGGAAAGCTCCTCACCCCCCTTCGTTGTCTCCTCCCCCTTCCTCTCCCACGTTCCATGCGCCATGGTCCTTCTTCAGGGAGAGAAACTCATCGGACCGTGACTTCGGTTTGCTCATGACAGGACAATGGCCCTGTTTTGTTGGAACTGTGCGAATGCTTTTGTGTGTGTGTCCGCTCGCTTATGTATGTATTATGTATGTATGTCTATAGTTACCGAATGGGTGTTACTGGTACTTTTATGCGTCAGAAATGGGAGTTTTGGAGACTTTATCATATACAGGTAGGGTAATTTGGGGACGTGTCCGAACTATTAATATGTATGTGTGTATGTATGCAAATGTGAGTAATATGGAAGCTCGTTTTCTCTATGCCAAAAGTTTTACACACGCTAAAAAAAAAAAAAATAAAATAAAATAAAAATAAATGAGGAAATTACAATTTGACTCATACTTGTGGACTTTTGTTTTCAACGGAGCGCCACTCGGGAGCTCAAACCAGTCTCCTGTCCTCTCCTCCAAGTGACTCTGACGAACTTCTCCGATAAAGGTTGGAGGAAGAAGAAGAAGAAGAAAAAGATGATGATTCGGATGGCCATAATGGGATCATCTCTCTAAGCCCCAAAGAGTGAGAGAGTGGGGGGTGGGTGGGGTATAGGGGATAGTTCAGTAATTAATGTCTTAAGATTTTGTGAGGTACCACTATTGTTGATGTAACAAGAAAACCGGTTAATTTAACTTTTTCCTCTATATATATATATAGTATGTATATATACTATTATTATATAAGTTATTATTAATTGTATAATTATTACATGGAAACTAATATTAAATATATATATATATATATATATAACTATTTATATATATATATATATATATAAATTATATATATATTGTGGGTGGATTGGAACCCCATACAGAGAAATGCTATTCACGCTGCGCAGAGAAACGGATTGGAGCCTGGTAGCACTCCTGTTACATTGATCTAACGTGCGCTGTTCGTCATCGTATTCGAATCTTTGAGCGCGTGGTGAAAATTGCATATATATATAACTACTATAACTAAATACACTATAACTACTATAAGCAAAAAAGATTATAAAATACTATATATATAAAATTAATAATATATATAAACTAATAAATAAATAACACTAATATATATATATATAGTGTGTGTGTGTGAGCGTCCCTGCGGATGTGGACGTATCGGTGCAAATATTGAATTTTTGCATTTCCGGAGAGACCTTAATTGACGGAAGATGATATAAGGTGCAGATTGGTGTGTGGTGGGTGTCGATGGCCGGACGCCATTGCACCGGATAATAACCGGATATGCCAGGATGTTATTAGGATGGTATTTCCGGGGCTTCGAGCGATAGAAGCTAAAAAAAGAATCGCAGAGGACAAACTCGCCCCTTTCTTTGTTGCGTGGGAAGATTAGGAGTTGAGATATTTCAGACCTGCTATTATTATTATTATATTATTATTATTATTATTATTATTATTATTATTATTATTCTATATATTATTATTTATTATTATTATTTCTATTTGATTATTATTTTATTATTATTAAAATTATTTTTTTTTATTTAATTATATTGATTTGTATTTATTATTATTATATTATTATTATTATTTTATTATTATTTTTATTTTTATTATATTATTATTATTATTATTATTATTATTATTATTATTATTATTATTATTTTATTTTATTATTATTATTATTATTATTATTTATTTTTTATTATATTATTATTATTTATTATTTTTCTCAAAATAATATACCTGCGTCCTACCTTTATAGTTTTTAGATCCGATTTTTATCGTTCGTATTTCCAGTGCGTTGCACTTAATATTTCACTCCTACCAATCCGAAATCCGTGGCAACTTGAGTCATGCTCTCGCTAGGAGAAAAAAACCGCGTAATTGCTACCTACGGATCGAACTTGCCCTTGCTTCGCGGCTCAGTCACTTACCTTAGATCTACCACAGTACACAACCCAACAAATTATATTCTATATATTATGATTATTATAATTGAAATGTATATTATTTAGAACTATTCCATAATAGCCATAATAAAAATCACCCTATATATTATATATATTATATGTATAAACAATTTATATTATTTATAATTACTATATATATATATATTATATTATATATATATTATGTTATATAATATAATATACTATATATTAATATTACTAATATTTTACAAAAACGATTATTTCTACATGATAAAAGTGATTTATTCCGTTAGACAGAGGCTTAATGAAATAATTTTGGATATTATTATATAAAAACCTAGATTATATCATATATATATATATATATTCATTATATATATATATTATATATATAATATAATATATTATATAATATAATAGATATATATATATATATATATAATACCAGATATATATTATATATAATTATATGCGGAAGTAGAACTTTGTGTTTGAAACTTTATTTCCTCGAATACAGAATGCCTTTTTGCGGGTCATTGTCACTCCGGCGGCAAGGTTTTTTTTTAATATTTTGATCTTTAATTGGGGGCGGAGAGTTAGGCAAAGTAGATAATAATCCCTGACGAGGTTCTCACCATTGTCCAGTGACATGGCTAAGGATTGTGGTTTACCTAAGCAGCCCAGTAATGACCCTATTATAGATATTGGGGGAGAAGATTGAGCGCGGGAGAAAGCTTGTTTGAGTAATTGGGCTTCGATAAAAAGATTTTTATTTTTGTTGTATCCTTAAAAGATATATTTTAAGTATATTTTCTGTTTCTCTCTCTCTTCTCGTCTCTTCCTCTCTTCTCTCTCTCTTCTCTCGTTTTTTTTTTATTTCCTTTTCTTTTTTTCTCACTTTTAACCGCTTCTCCCTTCTCTCTTCTCTCTCTCTCTCTCTCTCTCTTCCTCTCCTCCTCTCCTCCTCTCTCTCTCTCTTCTCTCTTCTCTCTCTCAGACGTTTCTTTAACGAAAACCCATTATTTATGTCTAAATAATATTCTATTGGTTTTCATACATAATGAGGCTCGGCTCTTAGAAGGCAGACCTGCCCATTTCATTTACCCACTTCCACTCTGTTCACCACTTTTGTAAAACATTCAAACATACCACAACAGAGAACAAAACATATTAAATGATTTCTAAATTGTATTATTTTAAATGTTTTGCTTTCTGTTTTTGCAACTGTGAATGTCGTTTCACCTCAGGTATCGACCTTTGTCAAGAAAGAGAAATGCAGCAGTAACTTCTTCGTCTCTTTTTATTATTTCGAGTATTTGAAGTGAGCGTGTCGTCGCTCCTCCTCCTCCTCCTCTCCTTCGTCGCTCTCGCCCACTTGAAATTTTCTCATAATACTACATAAAGATATTTTGCAAGCACCGATTTACGGTCTTGACATCGAGCCGGTATTATCCGCAACCGTCAATTCACTCAGATATCCTCGCTATCCATTATCGAGTCTTGTGACTCTAGATATATTTACATATATACTTATATATATATATAATATATATATATATATATATGAATAATACATATATATTATTAATATATATTATATATATAAATATTATATAATATATCATATAAATATAATTATAAGCAAATATTATTATTTCATGACATATCTCTCTCTCTTCTCTCTCTCTCTCTCTTCCATCTCACTCTCTCTCTCTCTCTCTCTCTCTCTCTCTGCCGCCACCTTCCACTCCTTTGAACTGATTGAACATTTTTATCTTAAATAATGATAACACTGGTCGATCGTTTACATGATTTTAAAAGTTAAGAAAAAATGTTCCAGGTTGTATTTTTCTTTTCCTCTCATTCAGAATCGAATGAGTAAAGAGTCAGTCGCGTGGAGCCGTAGGCGTAGGGCTCGATCTTTTCTACGGAACACGAAGCCCTAATTATATTGTAGAGAGGGGGGGGGGGAGGGAAGCGATTCTCTGTTAGTGGGGCTTCGATGGAGAGGGAGGATGGGCGAAGATCGAACCACCGTGGTGACAAACTTTCGTCCGTTCACTCGACCTACCTCAGTTTTTTTTGTTCCCCCCTACAATCCATTCTCTGTCGTCGTCGAGAATTGTGGCATTATATATATACTATTATATATATATATATATATCATATATATATATTATATATATATATATATAATATTCTATAATATTTAATATAAGTTAATTTCTTATTATATATATATAATATCTTATATATATATAGTAGGACGAGGCCAATTTCGTAGTTGCCGGAGTGTATGGCGTTATCTCTTCTCTCCACATGGCACTCTTGTTGTGATGTAGAGGTCTTGTAGTAATCGCCTCTGCTTCGTTCCTCTTGCACCGGTAGTATATTGAGGTTGTTCCTTTTGACTCCTTCGTTTTAGGCTTCTTTATACTTTGAGGTGCCTAATTCTACAGGTCTACGGGATTACCCTTCTCTGTTGAAGCCGCCGCCTTCACCAACAGGAAGCTATATGGTTTGATTGGTATACTTCAGGCTAATGAACCATCAACACTATAAGTTATAACCCTTTTATAGTTACTTTAATGGAGTGATGTTAAAACGGCTTAGGTTTTGGTTATTTTATTAAAATTTTACATTCAGAATTTTCATATTAGTTGGAGACTTTGTTTCAATATGATTTAATACATACAATTTCTCGCTTGACTCGCAACCGAGTTAAGTTATTCATCTGAGAGGAGAGAGAGAGAGAGATAGAGGAAGAGGAGGGGAGGAAGAGAGGGAGAGAGAGACGAGAGGAGAGATGAGAGAGAGAGGAGAGAGAGGAGAAGAGAGACGAGAAAGAGAAAGAGAAAGAAGAAGAGAAGAAAAGAGAAGAAAAGAGAGAAGAGAGACGAGAGAGGAGAGAGAGAGATCCTATTTTAGATTACAATAAACAACGCTAAGTATAATATAAACAGTAATTTTATAAAGAAAAACAACAAGAATCATATATAACTAAAATATATAAATATTATTATTATATTATATATATATATTTACTATATATAATATATATATAATTATATAATATATATATATATATATATATATATAATATATATATATATATAATATAATCTATAAATATTATGTATATTAAAAGTAAAAGTTCATAAATAATAAAATTTTGAATTAGTGTAATTATTAAGAGAATAAATTCTATTTATTTCTGACCCATTTCTATGATTTCCATATTTTTATAATGTTCTACTTTCAACTAAACATATTTGAGCAATTAAATCATTTTTTGTCCCACTACTTTTAAATTCACTATTTTATATCTTCTATTCTACTATATATAATATATTATATACAGTATATATATTACTATTTAATATATATTAGTATACATATATTTATATATATTATATAATATACTAATATTATATATAGGCGTATATATATATTATATATATCTATTATATATAGTATTATACATATATAATATATAGTATTATACAGTAATTGGGAAATCTGATCTTCATGATAAAATAATAATGGCTGCTCAGAACATAATAAATGCCTGTTAAAAATCACTGTTTTAACCTCACAAACTTTATACAAATCGACGTTTCGGGAAACTACATTTTACATCATCAGGAAAATAAATATGAATATGATATCTGTGAAATTTTATATTGACACATATGGGAGAACGACTCATCGAAATAATAATAACAATGTTGTAACTTGTTGAACACAATCAAAACATTTAACTGAAGACCACTCCATGTTAGGAACGTTTTAGATTAAAAAATGCAATGGATTCAAAAATAAATTTCAATTTTCGTTTTGTTTTTTTGTGTTATTATGAAAACGCATTGGACTGTATATGATCTTGGTATGATTTTTAATGTGGAACTCGTTGGATTATGCATAAATAATTACCATTCTCCTAGCCGCGAACAGTTCTATGCTTCATCATCTTTAAACTATGAATAAGTTTCGCAGCACCGCAGCGTCAACCTTTTAGAGTCAGAGGGGCCACGATGCCGTATCGGTTAGAAAATGTATATTATTTTACATTCTCCAACAAATAAGTATTTAAAGTCTACAAAATATATCATAATACTTTCATATGCGTTTCCCATATAACACCAACAAACAACGAAATTTGAAAACTTTTGGAAATCCATTTTTGCAATTTTCCGATTCTCTCAAACTCTTACTAACATTGACAATGTGGTCTTTTCCGCTAAATTTAGTTTAATTATCACAATTTACAAGTACAACATCGGTGTAGTATATCTTTAACATGGAGTCACCACAGTAAAAAATCTTTTTCCTAATTACGAAAATTAGTTTACCGAAACGTCAATTTATTATAAATTTTTATGATTAATAAGCAAATGATTGTAACAAGAATTGTTATTATGGTCCGAGCACCGTTTCTATATATATACATATAAATATATATATCATTATTATAATAATATAATATATATATATATAATAATATATATTATATACTTATAATATAATATATATATATACTATATTCATTATATATATATATATATATCTATATATATTATCTATATTAATACATAACATATATAATATACTTATATTATATATTAGCTATATATATATATATATAATATATAATATATATCTATATATATATATATATAAAATATTATTATAATAAAAAAACTATATATTATAATATATATATATATCCTATATATATATAAATTTTATATATATATATATTATATTATCATTATTATTCAAGTCTCCCTTTAACGCCCACACGGAACGGAGCTCGGATCAAAAAAAATTTTTCACAGGTATCATCTATGATACATAAATAGATGTATTAGGTCGAAATGAATTTTTTTTTCTACCTTCTTTATGTGTAATAAATTATATAAATTATTTGTAAAGTATTACCGCACTGTAGGAGGCTCTAGCCTATCCGGAACACGGGGGGAACGTTTTTCCATACCCCGTAGGGGAGGGGCGGAGGAACCCGCGACACCCAAATACCAGCAGCGGGGGTTCCGAAGACCCCCCCGGAGGGGGGGAAATAGTCACACCCTGTCGTGAGGCCGAGAGACCGACTCCTGCCATCGTGCGATTATCCCTTAGGGTTTTCTTAGTTAAAAAACCAAAACAAAACTATTACTAGAAATCTATTTCTTTTAACGAGGTAACGTATAAAAGGTACTTAAATGACTTTTCCTCAGATTATATAATTCACTACGAAATTTATTATTTATTTGTTTCTATGTTTTTTTCCTAACTAAAATTTTCCCAGAATTTTCACAAACATTGT
>JABUQX010034501.1:2500-53784 GCA_015478945.1 Trachelipus rathkii | reverse complement strand
TAGTTCCACTCATACACCTCTCCTTAAAAGAGTGGAATATGTGCTTTTCGTTTTTTCAACATCTCCACTCCTACTGATTCCCTCCAACCTCTCTCTCTCTCTCTCTCTCTCTCTCTCTCTCTCTCTCTCTCTCTCTTCTCTCTCTCTCTCTCTCTCTTCTCATTCTTCTTCGAACTGTTGTGTCCCTCTCCTTATATTAAATCGCTGTTAAATCAGAAACTGCTTCACCAAACTGAACTCTCTATAGCCTCATCCGTACTACGCTCATTTGAGGATAACTCGCGCGACACGTCTTACCACAATGTCATCTTTTCTCTGTCCGTAATTCTGACACCAGACGTAACTGCTATGCTCAATCTTACATGTACTCCACTGGTAGTGTCTGGAACACTCTGTATTTTCTATTTTTCCAACTTTCTTTGACTTCCAACCTTTCGGATCGCTGCCGTTATTAGAACAGTCGAGCCTTTTAATTTGACTCTAGTTGATGTATGACTCTGTCCTCTATCCACCAGGTATATATATCATATATATATATATATATATATATATATATATATATATATATATATATATATATATATATAGTATATATTATATATATAATATATATAAATATATTAATATATAGTATATACTACTATATATATATATGAAAGACATAATAAGTTTGAAAAATTATTCAAAGTTAAAATCTAAAAACTCATTCTGGTGAATTAATAATAATAATATAATAATAATAATAATCAAAATAATAATAATAATAATAATATATATATTAATAATAATAATAATAACATAAAACTATAATAAAATAATTATGCATAGTTGGGTGTAAATAATGTTAATTGTAGATTACTCTATGTATGAAGCAGTATTTATCAACCGAATAATATTTTTTTTACTTCACTTTTTCATTATCTAATTCTTACAATTAATTTTTCTTCTTATTGTTATTCTTAATATTTTTACTCCAAACATTAAAAAATAGTTTTCATACCCCTCCGTTGCTCTTTATTTGTCACTCTTAAATTTTTGTATTTCAAAAAAATATAATGATGGACCTTTGCTTGAATTATTATTATTATTATTATTAATTATAAATAATTATTATTAGTTTAAAGTATTATTTCTTATATTATTAGTTATTAATAATTATTTATTATTAGATTATAATATTATTATTATTATTATGTATATTTTAAAATTTGTATATTGTATAATGTTAACCAGTGATTAGCTATTACTAATTATATTTATGAGTTATATTTTTATTATTTTAATTTATTGTCATTTTATATATTTATTATTCCTATAATTTTTATTCTTTTTATTGAAAATTTAATGTTGTTTAATTAATTAATTATATATTTTTTAGTATTATTCAGATTAATTACTACCATTATCAATTTATCACATATAATATCCTTATTTTATTTATATTTTAATTTATTAATTATTATTATTTATATCATTAGATATTTTATTATTTAATTATTTCATATATTATTATCTTATCTAATTCATTTATTTTATCTAACTATTGGGATTCTCTCTAGTATTAGCATCAGTAGTAGTAGTTAGCAGTTAGTAAAGTATAGTCAGGTAGTTGATTGTTGTTAAGCAAACTGTTTTTAAAGAAAGTTATTTTTATATTTATAAACCATTGACTAGGAATTTATTTTTAAGATTAAAGTTATTACTAAACTGAGTTACAAAACCTTTGATATGATAGTTAGGGCGCAAAATTCCACGAGTGAAAAAAAAAAAGAGGTCACGAAAAGCATTAACCAATTATCAAAATGAGATTAATGCGCCATCTTTTGCGCTCAGTATTTGCGTTAGAACTCGAACCGCACTAGCCAACGCCCCCCTTAGCTACCTATACTAATTCATTAATAGATCTCACATCACACGACTCACTCTGAGTCGCTACCCAGCTAGTGAAATCGTTTTAGTTGTGCTGGTGTTAGGAAGGGGAGGGCGAGGGTTTAGCATGAGAGTGGGAGTGGGGGGGAGGGGAGAGCAATAATCGTCCCGATATATAAAGGAAAGGGAGGGGATAAGTTAGCATTAGGGATCTTTATGTTTGTCATCTATTTATTAATTAATTTTAACGCTCTCTCCTCGTAGCCCGCCTTGGAAAGGGCGGAGGATGTTGATAATTAAATAATAGTTTAAGGAAATAACGTCACATAGGACGTTCACTGATCGATACTCAAATCCCCGGACCGATTTTTATCTCACTAATTGATTGGAACTTTATTTGATGGAAACTTTTTTTTTTTCAACTCGATAGAGAAGTTATGCGAGCCCCCCCACATATATCTTATAAAAATCTTCCCTAGAGATATTTAAGTAAAAAACTTTTAATTTAAAAATAAATTCCTAGTCAAGCCTGCGTTAATATAAAATTAAAATAACTATTTAAACAATACCATTCTTAAACAACAATCTCTCCAAACTACTATACTACTACTATTACTACTAACTACTACTACTACTAACTAATTAACTAATAATTAATAATTAATAAATAAAATAATAAATAATAAATAATAATAATAAAATAAAAAATAAATTAATAATAATAATAATAATATAATTATAATTATGATAAATATTAAAATATATAATTATATATAAATATATATAAATAATAATATAAGATAAAAATATTTATTATACCAGCATATAAATAAGATATTAAGAAATAAAGATTTTTACGCTCAATAATAACTTAAGTTAACGAATAATAAATTAAAATGAACATATATAAATTATAATATCAAATTAATAATTATAAATAAATAAGAATATATAACAGCTGTTATAATTTCATTTTATACAGAGATTAAAATTAAAATAAATTATTAAATATATATGTAAACTAATTATAATAATACAGTAGTAATATAGGAGGATGAGGTGATAGAAAGGTTTTAACGGGAATTGAAAATTCTCTTTGCATTCATAATCAAGTGAAGAAAATGTGACTCATCTGAATTTCTTTGCCATGATCCATCACTTGCATCTCTTTCATACGAAAGAGTCGCACTCCGCACTCACCTTCTCAACTTGGTCTTCATCGAAGCGTAGAACATATCGAAAGTCAACTGGTCTCAGAGACCCAGATTATTCAGTTCCCATGATAACTAATGTTCATGACACTCTCCTTCCAGCTCCACTTTACTACTCAGTCTCAGATCATCTGTCTATTTTAAATTGAATACATATATTCAACTGTCACTATTCCTTTGATTTGGAATGTATTAATTTTCCATCAATACGGAATATGATTAAATATAGAAATAATGTTTAAAAATATATTGAAATTAAAAGGATAATAGGAAGAGTTACCTTATGAGATAGGATAATAGATATAAATTGATATATAATCCTAGATAACGCAAAGAATTATAGAAATAAAAATAAAAAGATTAATATATATATAAATATAAATTACTTTAACATAACAATATAATATACATAAATTACTTTAATAACAATATATATAAATATTAATTAATATTTATATATTAAAAGGCTACCATGCATATATTATAATCCGAAAAACGATTTTTGAGAGAACACAAGCACCGATTAACGCTAATTAATTAATTAATATAATAGACTCATAGAATATTAAAACAAGAAGACACAAAGACAAATATAAAGAATAAGAATGAACAATACAAGTAAAACAAAAAAAAATAAAGAACAACACAGTGAATTTTGAAATAGACATAAATTCAGCATTTTTTGACCAAAAAAAATAAAAAAAAAAAATAAAAATTTATATAAAAGAAATATATAAAAATTAAATAAAACAACAATAAAATAGTATATTATAAAAAAAGATCAATCTTTAAACAAAATATACAAAAAAAACATTAATGAATATAACAATATAAAAAGCAATAAATTAATTACAAATAACCATGATTAAACATATGAAACATTGCAACCTGACTGACTAAACTAAAAACCAGAATAAACAATAAAAATCTAACCACCCACATCTATCTGGGTCATAAGCACACAAATCTAGAACACTAAATTAAAAAAAAAAAAAAAAAAAAACAGTGCAAAAAAAAAGTATATAAAAATAAACAATAGATATGATAAAAAAACAAAAAATTAAAAAATAAAAAACAAAAAATTAACAAATAAAGAACAAAATAACAAAGGAGACAATAATTAAATAAAAAAAAGAAAAATAATGAAAAAGGAAAAAAAAATAGAGTAAAGACGAAAACTACAGAAAAAATCAAACGTAAAAATAAAATAAAGATTATAAAATTAATTTAAAAACATTTAAAATATTTAAAATAAAATCAATAATAATCAGTTGAAAAAGAAGAAGAAGAAACGAAGGAATAAAAATTGAAATAGAACAAAGTAAGCAAAATAAAAGAAACATAAAAAAAAAACAAAATAGAAAAAAAAAAAAAAAAAAAAAAAAAAAAAAAAAAAAAAAAAAAAAAAAAAAAAAAAAAAAAAAATAAAAAAAAAAATAAAAAAATAAACAAGTATAGATAAAATGAGAAAATTATAAACGAAATAATAAGTAATCATCAAAAACTACACCACTATAAATAAAATATAAGATTCAAAATATACGAACTCTACCATATTATATGAAGTTACACAAATTCAAGTTTTTTAATTTAAGTTTTGTATAATGTTTCCATTATTAATTTATTAAACATTTTATATAAAATATGTTAACATATCTAACACACAAAATCAAATCTGTGTTATCGTTTTTCATTTTGTATTCATTATATCTTATATATGGAATTAATTCTTACTAGTATGATAAAACTGAGATATCTCGATAAAAAATTCTTATACAAAAAAATAGTAAATTATTTAATTAAAATTCGTACTTTTTAAGCATCGTACGCTTGGCAGTTACCGGAACGAATTCGTAATATTTTAAAATGCAAAAATCTATATTAGAAAAAAACCCTAAACAAGAGAAAAAATTACGGCAAGTAGATCCACTAGGTTAGCATAGGTTTTTACTGATCGCACATCATTATTTAGTTTTTTTGGACCTGCATCGGGTGTGTGGCAGGATTTTTAAAAGAATACGCGATAATCAATATTAAGAAACAAAAAATTAAAAGGGACAGAGATTTTAACCACTCCTTCATAATTCAACGTTCGCTGAAGTTGAAAATTGATAACAAAAGAAATATTTTTTTTTCTTCTCAATCGTTTAATAACGATTCAATTGAACTGAATAGATTTATTATTAAAAACTATTTTAAAATTTTTATTATCTTTCCATTTTAAATCTTTTATTTAGATTAATTAAATATATAATAAACCAGAATATTAAAATACAAAAGAAACAAATACTTACTCCTATTAAAACAAAAAATGTTGTATATGTCTGTCATACAAATTGTTCCCAAAAATAATCTGGAATGAAGATCATCAGCCAAAACCTATAATTATCGTAACCTATTAAAAACATAATAAAATTTCTACTACCGAGCATATCAAACGCCAAAGCCTGCTATCTACCTACTCTCGATACAATAATTTAATCAGTTCTCCATGGATACATGTGAAATCGGAATAATCAATAAATAATATAATCATATCAAAATTATTGTCTTTAATTAACAATGAGTAATGGTAATACTTAGTGATAAGGTCTATAAATATACTAGTCTATAAATAATGGTAATTAATAATAATAACAAAAATAAATAACAATAATAATACAAATAACATAACCTCACGCTTTAATATCATACCCATTCACAATATCACTATTCTACAATCAAAAATCACCGGGTCTTTTGACTTATGGCGTACAACATGCACACAATTCCAACAATAGCCTTTAAACAGAACAAAGCATTCACTTCGCCGCCAACAAATGCTCAGCTCACCCATATCCTGCACCCTCCCCCTGCTCGCTGCCAGCACATTATTCTTTTAGCCTCTTTCACAAGAATGTTATATAACGAACGCAAGGCTAATAACATTACGCCAAACATCAATTAGATAAAAAAAAATTCAAAAGTGAATATTATATTAAAATATATATATATATAATTAATAATAAAAATAGAAAAAATAACAATAAAATAAAAAAAAAAAAAAAATAAACATAAAAAATATATAATATAACATTAATAATAATTAACTAATATTAATATAATATAATACTCATAATATATATTAAATATATATATATAATATATATATCATATATATATATATATATATATATAATATATAATATATATTATATATATATATAATACTATATATATATATAATATATAAATATTATAATATATTATATATATAATATTAATACTATAATAATATATAATATAATTGTTGATAATTGCGTATTTATAGTAAGCGGACAACTATCATCTAAATCCATATCTCAAAAACATACTACAAGAAGACCACTAAGAAAAGGAAACATTTTGCTCAAGTACTCTATGGGTAGAAATGTGAGGTCCACTTTAGGTCGAAAAAATAGAAAAATATATTCATCTCAAAACAAACACAAGTATCAAACTAACGCGTAAAAAAATACATTTTCTCGAATCCTGTAAATTTAGATAGGAAAATGTAAAAAAATTAAAAAAAATTAAAAAAATAATATTGTTAATAATTATAATTAATATGATATTTGTGCTAAGATCCATATTTTGATAGACCTTTTATTGGTTATTCGTAAAAATAAATAGACTTTCTATTATTAAATTTTGTTTTTGGTCAGGATGGCGGGTAGTTCTTCTCGGTCCACCTTTCCGAAACACGGGT
Source organism: Trachelipus rathkii (assembly GCA_015478945.1). NCBI lineage: Eukaryota > Metazoa > Arthropoda > Malacostraca > Isopoda > Trachelipodidae > Trachelipus > Trachelipus rathkii. The sequence continues at coordinate 46,977 of JABUQX010034501.1, read as the reverse complement.
TGAGACTTTTAAGTGTGACCCCCTTCTCGGTAGAGGTGGGCTCCCAGGTAAAACCTCATCCGGTCTCCTCTGTATGGGATTTGTGTAATGTATGGATAGTGCGCGGGTGTGTGGCCCTCCGCCCTCTCGCCCGACGTATTGGAAAAAACGCTCACCCCCTAGTAACTGGGGGTTCCATGCCTCTACTTGAATATGAAACGGCGCTAACTTCCACCCGCATCTCGGTAGCGTCTGATACCTACAGTGCCGTTTAATACTACAAAAAAAGAATACTTATTTACTAGAATATCAATATATATACCTTATCCTGCATACTTACTTTAATAATATTCAACACTATATATATATATATAAAGATAATAAGATAATATATATAATCCGACTGCATGATTGCAAATATAGTATATTATATATGTAGATATATTATTGTGCTCACCCTTATCGAGCCTGTCTCTATATAATCAGGATTAACATTTTTTTTTTTTAATTATAAATATTACTTATCCTTTTTTTTTAATTTTTTACATTTCCTAACTAAAATTTTACCAAGGATTTCCAATAAAGAATGTATTCCTTCACATGTCGCTGTACGTAGTTGGTAACACGTTTTATGACCAGAGTATGATTATATTTTATTTTTTTTTTTTTGATTGATGTTATTTTTTTGATCTTTTTTTTTACTAGTGTTCCGTAATTAAAAAATTTTTGCCAGGTTCCCAACAATCGTATTTCCATTTTTGCCCTTTAGCTATGAGTTTTGAGAGATATGGATCGATGATAGTTGTCGGCTCTTAAACCCAAATATCAGCTAGTAAGACAGGGTAAGAGAAGATTATATATATAGTATATATTATATTATATAAAAAGTAATTCGAGCATACAATGATAGAATAGAAAATATATATAAAATTATTAATAATTATCTTATTTATTATGATAAAATCTCCAATTTATATTAACTAGATATCTAATATTTTGGCTAAAGTTATCTGGGCTCATTCTTAAAGGGCAGAACGTCCTTCAACGCCCATTTTTTATAAAAAATCAATTAGTTTTAACACAGCGTTAGATGTGAAAAGGCGTGGGGGACTGTGTCGTCCGTGTGGAAGACGTCTCCTATGATTACCCTTTTGAATTTTAGGTTCCTTTTGGATGAATGTCGGCGTTCTAGTGCGGACTTCGGACTCTTATTTTAAGAGATAGGTTTGGCTATGGCGGTGCCTGTCAAAAAATTGATTGTACGAAAGTAAAATAGTCGGGCAGTGTGGGAAGACGCTCAACAACAAACCCAATAATAAAAAATAAAAAATTTATTATATAATATATTAATTTTTTTTGAAACTCCTACACAGCTTCAAGTTGCATTTCGCATAAACCAAAAATTTAAGAGATTTATGGGAACAAAACTCCTTTGGTACGCTTCCACTTCATTATTTGGAGATGTAAGAATGTTTTAGATAAGAGAAGTAGATAGTATAAAATATTTTATAACCCTCTATAATTACATTAAATTTTCAAAATTACTTATAATTTAATTCAACAATTATATATAATATATATACGAGAAAGATGTAGTGGTAAGGTCGTGTTTCATGGATGAAATCAGATGAATCAACTTGGGTATCTGAACGCTCCAGCCTTGGGTGAAGGCGGGTTGATGGGGTTTACTCTTGTAATTACTAATGTGCTCCTATCTCAATGAAATTATCTCCTTTGAACTAATATGTGTTACTTTTTTCTTGTGCTGTGGCCATTCCGCCATGGTGACACACGGCCAACTAATTTCTCTTTCTTCAAGAGTTCTCTAGATTCTATCTTCAATACCCTAATTCCTTATATTTATCAATTATCACATCCAATATATAAAATCTTCCCTAACTACCTTCTCATCACCCATCTGTAACTTCTTCTTTGTAATATAGCTTCTCAGCCTTTCGGGGGAAACATTGTAACTGTTCCACGTAACCTCTCTAATAACCTTAATCCGTCAATAAACATCTATATTTCTAAATATCTCCTTTTCCTTAATTTTAATTTCAATTCTTTAACGATTCTCTCAATCTTCTCAGATAGATATTCGTTAATCTGTGAGTTATACTTGCCTTAAATTTTATTACTAAGGAAGCTCTAGCAATACAAAAAACTATTATTTCGTCAGGTATGATCTGACCTAGTGGTTGATACTCAATATGATCCACGTAACTATGACGATTCTCAATCAATTAAATTAATATAGTAGACAATATGTGCCTAATCTTTTTATGTTAACTTAATACACTATGTTTGTCTATATCATCAATTAACGAGTCAACAGCGATTATAAATAAAGACAAAGTTCACGAAACCTTCATCAATAGATTATGGTTCCTCAATCACGATATTGAACTCAGGTATAACATTTGTATTTTCTAATCTAATAAGGAACGTTCGACGTTAACCGGGGGGGTTATCCATCAAGCCATGGGGAAAATTCCTATTTATTACATTTACACTTTTTAATAAATCGTATGTAAGGAGGGAGTTATACACTGATTGAATAACAAGGCGAGGCCTTCTCCTCTCTGCTCTTCACCAAAATCAAAGGGAAAAAAGCTTTCTGATGACCTTGATTCCAGTGTCGGGAAAGATGATAGAGTTCATAGCGCAACCGGTGTAAACAGCAAAAGGGAAAACAGCTTGAACTCGAATAAAATAACAAACAATTAAAAAAAAAAGGTATAAAGAAAAAGAAAAACACTGAAGTCAAAAAATGCGAAGACCAGGTGGGCCCAACCTGGGACATATCCCCCCTACCGGAGGTGGAGGTCAGTTAGGTGGCGAAAATGCCTACTGACAGAACAGATATATCGTCCGATAAAAATAACATCGAGTATATTAATCTGCCTTATAAAAAAAAGATCACAGAGCGTAAAGCACTCATGATACTGTGACTCAATATTTATAACGATAAATTAGACTCATATGTATTAAAAAGATTTATCTATAATAAAACTTAGTTCAATTCAATATATATAATCTCAAATAAACTCAGTATGTAAAACATAACAATTTATAATTTTTTAATTATATAAGATATATATAATAAGTAATATAAGATTAATACATAATAAACTTCAATAAGTTAAGAGGTTTGGCTATTCATAAAATACTAAAATTAATCAATAACATCTTCACAAAATTAATCATTCTCTGGTTATTTCAGTATTTTCCACTAGATCACTCCTTATCACAGTTAAATTAACTCACCAATCCTTGTAGCAGTGTCAAGTTATCAAGGATCAATATGACCGTGAATGCCACATGATACCACCTATTGGATAAAGTAACAAGGCGGGGAAAAAAACACGCCCAGAAAGTGGTCCGTGTGCCTGACAATAATAAGCTTTGTTCCATTATAATCTTTTATAAATTATAGCTCTTGATCACGCATAAAATCTACGCGGAAATGGCATTTGTAGAGTTAAAGAAATTCACTGTAGAAATGCGAGTCTCCATACGAATACTAACATTAGAATGTGATAAGTTGTTTTATTGGAATATTTTGTGGATCCTAGTGCTGAGAGATATATATACGATCATAACTACTACTCGACTTCCCACTTGAATTCGTATCGAGAGTGGAATATTACAGGAGCTCGAGAAGGAAGGTATGTCTCATGAAAAACGATCGAAACACGAATAATACAACTCTAAGATTGGATTTCTTTCTGACAGCGAAAGAAGATGGTGATACATTAACACCTTGTGCTCTCTCCCCTTTATAAACTATATGAAGCTCCCACATAAGGACCTAAGCTGAGTTACAACTCACTATTTCATTTATTCTCGAGCTTATTATTGATTCTAGTTAGTGGACACTGTGCTCCGTTCTGAGGGGAAAGGATTTGTCCTCATGTAATTCTTCAAAGAGTTTATAACTCGAAGAACTTCGAGTACTCAACGATATAATATACCTAGTATTATATTGGATTAATTATAGGAATCATGCAAATATATATTCACCTTCATAATGGACAAGGAAAAACTTGAACTAGTATATTACTAACCTATTCTGACAAGTTACCTATATAATTTTCCACTTTTTCTGGCACTTTGTTAATAATATTACTCCACAAATTTTTCTTTAATTTCTAATTTGCTGATGAATTTCCCTCAGACTAATAGTACCATTACTATTATTACACACTTTAACTATTTCCGATGCTGTCTTCATTTCCTCCACCTCACATCATTAAATATCAATTGAATGAGTAAAATTATATGATTTATAGAGCTATAATAAACCCTAAAAATTATGTGATTTGCTATATCTTATAAGTGACTATAATATATCAATTTAACTACTTGATAAGGAAGACAATATGATGATCCCTACCTGGATATCCATACTGCGTCTCCTCAAAACTCGTTTAGAGTTATCAATTCTTAACACTTTTGCTCAGTATAGTCTAAGGTTATGCTTTTCTTTATCTTCTATTTTTATCAAACTAAATGCATTGGCATATACAGATTAATTATCAATCTTTGAAATTTACACACAAAACTATATTACCCTATACTTTTTACGAATTAGTAGATTAATGACTTATTATATGAGCTTTTTATGTCGATTTAATATTAATGGTAGTTCAAATTTACTTACGTTTTATCTATTTTTGAAATGATCACTATTAGTTTTTTATTTTTTGTTATGAAAGCAAATAGCCTATGATATTATAAGACTAAATGGCTTTGAAAGGCAACTTTCATGATATTTCTGGTTGATCATACCACCCCAATTTCTTAGCATTTGCATAGTTAGGATGTTGTTCGATCATTATGTACACGGATGTGTAGAACGTTGCATACATCTAGGGAGCTTCAATTTTATTTACTTAGTAAAGATTATGAAGTCTGCGTGTGTAAATAAGTATTACGCAATACATTGTTGTTCTTTCATAATTTATCACTATTTATCGATAATGTATATAACCTGTAAATTTAAGTGAGATTTAGTCATTCAAACCTAGTAATAGTTTAAATAACGAAACAAATGGCCATTGTCATTATTATGAGTGTAAAATAAATTCTATCCAAATGGATATAAGCACATATGCAAGTCATCCAAGTAAATGAGGTAGATATATAATATTAGAGAACAGTAAAAAAGAATAGTCATCCATCAAAATAAGGTAATAATAAGGTAAATTTTGAATTACCTTGACAACATCACTAATAATGAACATTAATTGCAAATAATAATCGTAATACAATAACAGAAAAGGGTGGTTATGACAAATGAAAAACTACTAAGATGAGTAGAAAAGTGACGTGGTACTGCTATAAAATACAAAGTATATGAGTGATGTCAAAATAGTTGAGCAAAGCCACATAAAATAGTTATGTGAGGTGAAAACCTCGGCTGATGCCATATATTATTAATAGGAAAGTTTGAAAACTTTTACAGGGTAAAAAGGTTATGTATATTATATTAATCAGAGTTTTATTCAACCTGAAAGTTAATTTTAATCAATTATCCCTCTCCTGTAAATTCGTAGGCCTAAAGTAATAACACCTCACCCCGAGATCCGTGTGGTGTCTACTCCTCTCAAAAGGTGAGAGTGCCATAAAAACTCTCTCATTAATATTTGAGAATAGCATTTAAAATAGAGAATTCGAAAAAAAATATGAACGTGGTAAAGAACAATAATATGAATAAATTAAAAATTCTCTTAAAAAGAAATTATTTAATAATTTGACTCGAATAATTATGATATTTTTAATAACTCCAGAGAAGCATTCGAAAAAAATATGAACGTGTAGAAAAATGTGTCATAAACTTTAATCAAATAAGGAGATCAAATGAACAATATCTGTTATTGGAGAAATGGTTTTGGAAGAGATGGGCAATGTCGTTCACCACTCCGAACAACTCGCTACCAAATAAATTTAAAAAAGACAATTAATTTCTCGTTATTTCTATATTTTTATGCGCTAATTTTAAAGAAAAGTGGCAATATCGTATGAAAAATCTATATTCGAAAGACTATGCTGCGAAATGTGAGCAATATCTATCTCAACATAGTCTTGCGAATATGACGTCTAGTCATTTGATTTCGCCACTATGGAATTTATGTCAGTTTATATGTACTAGGAGACTAACTATAAAGCTTGTACATACAGCGTAGGTTAGGTATAACACTACGACTACAAGGATACAGTGGAAACATCGTGAGTTAAATGCAGTTAATAGAAATAATATTAATAAATATCATATAGTCATACTCTTAATAATTAGATCCGTATCAGGCACGATACACTTAGGCCACGGAAATAAGTAGAGTATAGAGCACGGTTTTCATATATGGAGTTTTTAGTTCCACCTGCCTTTTGTATGCGCTATATATATAGTTCAATGGCTTAACAACTTCTATACTAGTGATGGACCTAGGTAAATACTTTAAATGCATAGATAAGAAAGGTGCTATGATGGAGAGTGATATGTCGATATAAGTAGACAAAAGAAATCGTAGTTGACTCACTGTGCGAGTGTCAGAGAGTCACGCTAAGAACATTAAAACTACGTGTGATATCTCCTAACTTCGTATCAAAATGAGAAACATAGGCAGTAATGAAAAGTATACTCACCTTTATTCTCACAATTCTTCTAGTTGTCGCGTAACGGCCATTGTTCTGTGACCATTATTGATAGAAAACCCTCACCTATAATCTCTTCTTCCTCTCTCTCCTCCTCACTATATACTATTTCAAGCAGGACGTCCACTAAGAATAGCGTATAATATGCCCTCTTTTTAAACCTATGAAAAACACGCTCTCGCTTACTAGCATCAAACTTGTGACCCATCTAAAATATTGTACAAACAAAAAGACCCAAGTGAGAATTGCATTTATGCATGCGCCATGCATGTGCTGCGAGCGTTCTGTCTATTCATCACATTTAATACACTCCATGAACACCATAGATGCTTTATATAGGACGGTATACATGGCAAACTAGTTTACTTATTACTCTTACTCTCTGCTGTCGACATTCCTCCCATCTCCGGGATACGTCTCCTCTCACTTCTTCACTACTCACTCCTACTCATCCGGTGACAGCACTCTCACTTCTTACTCGGTCATCTCCTCCTCTTACTCAATACTTGACTATCTACAGGTCATACATATACAAGTCGTCATCTTCACCCTCTCTGTCGTGCTACTCTGAGTCTTTAAACAAAATAGATAGTAAAGGAGCGTACCGCTCTCAACTAAGATGGGGCAATATAAATAACATCAAATCTTGTGAGCTCGTATTATCGCTTCTTCACAGAAAGTTTAGTTACTGTGACGTGGGCTTGCTTCTCACGCGAAGTCTTCGCTTACCTCGAGCTCGTAATGTAAAAAAGTGATATCTCTCATGTGCAGTCATACCAATACTGATCTAACTCCTGCTCGCGTCTCTTTAATAACGAGTCTCAGCGTCGCAATAGATCAAGGCGTGAACAGAAATGGCAAAGGAGTTGGTACCGTAAAAGGACCTGTGACCTCTCATCTCTCACTTTCAGGCACTAATATATACATTATACACTCTATAAACTCCGTTCACTTCTCAAAAGTTTTCGAAATTTATCCGCGTCCATCCCTAAGCAAAGCAGCGAGCAGATCCTATGGGAAGAAGGGACATAAAGTACACACGAGAATATGTATTATAAAAAGTACTACAGGCTATACTCTCGTGTAAAAGGTCGCCATTATGGACTTTTCGTAACTGAACAGATGTCTTTCTCTTGCAGATGCGCTCCTCCCTTGCCCCCTTCTCTGTGAATTCTTTGATTTAGATGAATATTTTTTCTGATGGGCATAGACCATATATGTAGAATAGCTCTCGATATAGTAGATATGACTTGGCACAAGCTATAGAATTTCTAAACTTCTTCCTTCTTTGTATATCATAATAAAATAATACTCTAATCTGTTGCCCCTCTTGATTTCCTTTGTACTATTAGGTCGTTCTATAAGAAGCTATAGTTTCAGTAGACACGGTCACCGATTCTTATACTTTTTAAATCTATACAATACTTAGGTGTTCCTGCAATGATTTGTCACTTCCCATACTCGTATATTTTCTACTGACTTATCCATTAAGGCATCTTCTCATCTTCAATTACCTTCTCGTATCCTATTCCAGACTCCTTCCTTTCATATATCATCAATGGTCATTTATGGAAAGCTTATGTCCACATTACCTAAACAGCAAAAGTATAGTTACTCACGAATACCTTTTCGCGAATTTTACATACATAATGGTACCTATAAAGTGAATAACGACTTACAATCAAACGCGAAATACATAGCAGTGAGATAATATGAAGAATGAACCATCGCGTCGTTTGATACACAAGTGCGCGCAATCAACAAGACCGTTACAGTCTATATTCCTCTATCCGCGGACTAGTGGGAGGAGCGACATACTACACAAACATCAAAACACACTTCGTCGGTATTCCATACTTACACATATTCCTTGGTTGCGTTATTATTGCTTGTGTCCTTTAATGGATAATGATAAACACAAATAACGATATTTCTGTTTAAGGCTAAATCACAAAACTTCTGGATCACAGATGGCAGTTATTGGTGCTAAATCTAGAAGGATAGCTCATCAAAAATTATATATATTACAATAACTTCATAACAATCCCAAATAGTAATGACAATTACTTTATTACGGGGTCTGATTCTGATTATCAGCATAACCAATACATAGGTATATAAGTAATTTATGGACAACATCCGAGATAAGCCTTTTGTGCTCGGGGTGTAATTCCAATCATTGCAAAAAACAAACTTATACACCTCAAACTTATACAAAATAAAAGAAAGAAATCTACGAGCGGTGTGTCTTTCACTACTTAATTATATATCTCACAATATACTACCTCTCTCTCACCCTCAGAGCGTCATACATCACAAATACTCTTCCATAAACTATCTACTTCCATAGGAAACTATATTTCCACTCACTCTTCATTTACATATAAGATAACTATAAATAACTATATTCATACAAACGGAACCAACTTAGACTACTCTTTATTAGTTATAAAACGATAGAACACTTCATGCATAAAATACTCCCATCTACATTGAGTAGCCAGGCTCGCGAATCACTAGTTACCTATATATCATACAACTTAAAATCTCATCCTATTTTCTTTAGTATCACAACTTATCATTTATACCCCAGAATTATACAGCTAATGCTCAAATTCTTAATTATAATTTACTCTGTTAGAGTATAATAAGTCTATGGTATAGAAATTACATTTCAATTTCACTTTATCTTTCCAATGCTTTGACTAGTTATGCACAATTTCTCCCAACATCGGTGGGGATCGGCTATATATAGACGGCAATAAAAAGGAGGTAGTATCACCCGTATGATTAAACTAGTAGTTAATCCCGTTATATCGGGAATTTCCCCTAACTTATAGTAGGTGGAGAATTTGAATAAATTTGAGCCTTATGTTTACTTGTCCTATTGAAACACCAGTTATGAGTATCTACCGGTTTTTTTTTTTATGATGTTTTATTTTTTATATAATTTATAAATGAAGTAATGATGTGTAGTTTTATTACTTTTTTGTATCTTTATTGACTCTCTTAACTTTTTTTAATTAGTATATAGTATTTGTAGAGGTATGTTTATTATTGTTATTTTTTAATTTAAAATATAAGCATCAATTTTTTTTTCAATAGTTTATCGCAATAATTATTTGAATTTAGTGTTAAATACCATACAAAAATCCATTTCGTATATATTTATTTTCTAATTTAAAATATTTTATCAAATGATTTATTATCAGTTGATATACATATACTCTCAGGCATGGCAATGAAAAATTATACATTGTAAATTGGTTTCTTTAGATTATGAAATATTCTTACTGATCACAATAAAGTTGTTTTAGCCCAACCCTTAATTAATCTATAGGGTATTTATTAGTAAGTGTCAAGCCTGATTTGATAGTTTTGCGTGGTGCTCTGCGGAGTTTGGTATGTATTAAAGTAGAAAGGCCCTATTTATATATTTATTAAAAATTTACAAGGAGCTCATAAGATGTTATATTCGGGAAGCTTTCGTCCTCTAATTTCTGGACCCCTTCATCAGACGATTTATTAAATAAAATTCTGTGTCGTGGAGTGAGTGTGGTTGCTGCAGTAGTGATAGTAGATGTAGAGTCGAGAGAGTCGGTTTGACGAATTATTAACATCTAGGAGAGGATCGTGTATGGTGTAGTGTAAGAGAGTTGTTATAGATTATTGAATGTATTGATAAGATAAGCCTTCTATATAATGAATAAAGATATTATAATATATAAAGAATGTTGTTGATGAGTGTGAGTGTGTAGTGTTTTATATGTGTTAGTGTGTGAATACCATTTAATTATATAAATAGATTATACAAATTAAATATATGATCTACTTTTATTTCACCCTGTAATGGTATTATATCTATTTATAAATTTTTTACAACATAGTATATAATTTATTAAAAATGATATCATTTGTCAATAATAATATATACGTTTATATATTTTTTTACATTTTATTACTTTGAACCCTACATAATTAGAAAGCAAAATCAAAACCAATATCTCAAATATTATAAAGGCCTATGATATCTCATAATTAACAACGACACTTGATATAGTTGTAGTAAGTAATTAAATTAATAGAAATAAAATAAAATATGTAACATTACATTATATAAGTTTTCGTGTAGCCTTACGTTTTAAAGTCTGTTAAGTATAATTGAAATGTGTCTGTAAATGATTTAGTAGATAGTCTAAATATATAAGTGAGACAATATTAGGATAATGTATTTCAAATAAATAAATATAATATAACTATATTAAAAGGGTTATATCAATTTTTGTTGCTGGTTCATCTAGTACGAACACAATCCTACTTCTCCAGGTTTTATTATTAAATAAATGATATTTTTAAATAAAATTATATGACATGAAAATAATTAATATATTTATTCAAAGATACTCACAAAGCTAGGTAGTTCAGTTTCATAAAGGTAATAATATTTGAAACTAACTAAGAGTACAAAATATATACTCACCCGTCAAGATTCATTATAAGTTCTACTCTTAAGACCATTAAAGATCAAGAAAATCAACACAAATCATTATCCAGGTTCATTACGATTCTTTAGACTAATAAATATGAGAGCTAAAACTAGGTAGTATGTGAAGGGAGGAATAAATATTTTATATTAGTTAGAGTCTAAAGTAAATCCATGAAACAAAATAAGATAGGATTGTAAAGGTACAAGCTTCATGGACTTAATCAGAAAGAAGCTATATATATATATTAATAATATATATATATATATATATCTGGTAGGCCATTACGGTTACACGGATATACGACAATGTAGAGATATTTATTTCTCATTTCTAATGTACCAGTAGTGCAGTTGAGTGATAGTAAAACTTGTCTAATTTCAATACGTCTCTCTCCTCTCTTGCTTATGTAAATTGGTCTCTCTGTAAAAAAGACCACAACGATTTTCACTCCTGCGAACAGAGATACAATTCTGATTGAATGTTGCGATGCCAAAAATATTAGATATGTGGACGATAGTATATAGATTATTAATAATAATAGTATTTAATGTATATACAATTCGAATGATTGCAGGAAAACATTCTACTCGATCTTTAAAGTGAAGAACCTCGCCCACACACACGAAGAGTGGACACGGCCTTATACAGCTTCACTTTAGATCTCCGTGCGATCAAATAGTCAAGAGAAAACAGGAAACTAATGAACTACTTATATAAGTCCGTGAAGAGCATAGAACCGAAACTAAGACACAATTTAAAATATATAGGAACACAGAGGTTAAGCGTGAGTTTAAAAAGACTAAGCACGGGGCTTTACCAGACACTATAAAATATTGAACTATGTAAGTAAAAAGAAGGCTATTAACATTCGGTAGACAATAAATCTTCGAATTACTTCATCCAGCAGCAAAGTGCTTAGTATATATATATAATAGTATAATGAGAATGGTTAGTGGAAGTGAAAGACTAGTAAATAGTGACAATTGGACTTTGACAGATTATAAAGGTTATTGTTTCAAAAGACTCAGTTGATACTATTGTAATTTGTAGTTGGTTTAAATGGTACACCAAAAGAAAAAATAAAAATCCATAAGCTACTTAGTAATATAGATTACCATAATGGAATAATTATTTACAGTACTCCTACTTATAAATGGTCTATTAACACTCCACTCATAGCCCAATTCAAAGTATATATAGTTTATTCAATTCTCTTATTATAAAATCTCCAATTATATTTATTCACCCTCTACTAAATATATATATATAAATATATATATATTAATATAATATATTATATATATTAATATATTATATATATATAATTAATTTAATAATATATTATATATATATATTAATATATTATATATAATTAATATATATAATAATATATATATAATTAAATATATATATATATATATATAAATAATAATAATATATATATAATATATATATATATACTATATAATATATATATTAATATAATATATATATATATATATATATTATATAATATATATATAATATGAGAGAGAGAGAGAGGAGAGAGAAAGAAGAGAGAGAGAGAGAGAGAGAGAGAGCAACAATAAGGAGAGAATACATATAGAGGAGGAATGTCAGTTTAAAAAGTATTGAACTCTGACAGCTTATTTCCTCTATGCATAGAAAGGAAAGAAAGTTTGATTAAAAAAACATTATCATCAGACAACCACGAAATTGGTGCAGGCCAATAATTTTATTGCAATTTAATTATATAGTATATATTATATATAATATATATATTAATATATAATAATATATATATAATATATATATATATAATAATATATAATATAATATATATATATATATATAATATATATATATATATATTCTATATCATACTAGTTTATCAAAACCAGGTGGCATGGGACCGTACTATAATGAGCTTTGCTTTAATGGTTGTTTTACTCTACAGGGGGGTGTAAACCTAACGTTCATATGGAGTTCATGTTTTGGGGGAAAACTTAAACGTGATAAAGAATGGGTATGAGTCATGAGTGAGTAATATTGTTAGAAAAAACAATTCTGCTTTCTTAAGAACTTATGGAGCAGCGAGATTCCCAGGTGCATACCGTTATTGTGAATCTAGCTTTGGGTATATAATGGTGTACGAATCCACTTTTACTCTGTAATGCTGTGTGAATCCAGCTGTTGTTACTAGTCAATAATCCTGTGCGAATCTAGTTTTCGCACTGTAATGTTAAGCAAATTCGATGTTAAGGGGGATTGTAAGAGGTGCAGACAATGTATCAACATATGGATTAAAATAACTATTAGAATATATGCCAAACTTTAATCTTTGTGTGAAAGGGTTAGGTTGTGAAACGTAAATGACAGGATTGCAATATCGAAAATTAAGAAAATCAAACAATGGTGACCTTGAATATGATCCTCAAGTGTAAAATAATTACTAAGAAGTACTAGTAAGGGTCAGTTTAAAAAGGAATTTTTAAACAGAAAATAGTGAGTATAATATGACGTTGAGATTAGCTTAGTAGCCTACATAATATGCAAAGACAAATACATAATCAGATGATCGTTATAATATGAAAAGATAACCGACATGATATACGCTCTTAATTTAAATTAAAATCGATATAGAAGAATAAAATAAATGGATGAAACTGTAAAAAAAAAAAAACTAATAATTTAACAAATATAGTCAAAATTCATTTAAAACTTTAATATCTTGTTGGGAAGATGCCAAGAAGCTTTATCTCAAATATATAATCTTGGTAACGATGAAAAAAGCGGTACTATGCCATGTGTAAACTAAAGATTTGGTAAACCTGTTCTAGACGAACGCCGGCCGGATTGAGTAAAACCTTTTTTTTTGTTTTTATTTTTTTATTTTTTTTTTTTTAAAGGTAGATGATGTTATGGCAACGCCCGAAGTTAATTCATTTCCAGAGGTAAACGAAAACTCGTTTTCTTTTTTTTTTTTACTGATGATTGATGATGGTTGCAATTAAAATTAGCAATTGAACGTTTTATTAACACAGTAAAATCAAGGAACAGGGTATACAGAAAGTTTGAAATTTTACCCCAATTTAATATATCATCCAACTGCACGATTCCTTAAAGCTAAATACGAACTTGAAAACCAACATTGCTTGCAAATTTTTAGTTTCAAAAATGCTACGGTACGTTTCTCACATATGAGGATATAGTTTGTTAGCATGAAAACTTTAGTCAAAAATGTTTGCAAACAGTCAATGAACATCGTGTCTAATCAAAATCAACATTTATTACTTCCTCACCGTGCAACGGAGGGCACGCCACAATCCGCCGTCCGCTACGCGTTGCGCCCGAGGTCTAGTTCGCAATATTTCCCGCGTCTCCCCGCCCCCTTTTAATTTTAATGTTAGATGCCGGCCCGTCGAGCCCCCCGCTCCCCTACGAACTGCAGGCGCAATTATGTCCGCGCGAATGAATATTTAGTATTATTATATATATTTATTATGCTTCCTATATATGTTACTATATTATTCATAAATAATATAACCATATTAATATATTAAATCATTCTTATGTTTCTCACAACCCAAATAGAAACCAGTAGAATTATATTTGCTAGATATTTGTATATGGGTTTAGAATATTATACTATCTTTTTGTGTGGATAGGGCGCTCGTGAATGTGTATTACGTTTGTCTCTGGTGTTATTTGTCAATATGGGTTGAAATAAAGATATAGTTAACATAGTATGTGATGTAGTAGGTGTATGTGTAATCAAGATTCTAATACAAATGTGAAATAGATAACTGCCATAATTACATGTACGCATAGCAGTATTTTATGTCAGTTATTCCTTATTTCCTAATGTAGCCAAACAACATTCATATCACATGACCTCTATTTCACACATACCATACCTATATTTCTCTTTATTCACTTGTCATGAATTTACGTTCAACTACTATTTGGACTATTTTATACCACACTCAGCACTGCTCTATCAGGACGTTACAATACATTCATATCACATAGAAGATCTTCAGTGGGTTAGATTTACATTTGAAAGGGGAAAAAAATTACTATATATTTTTCTGAGCTTCACACTTAAGTTAAATGAGAATGGAAGCGAGAATAGATGATCTACTTAATAATTGGAGTGAAAGGGGCGCGAAAGAAAGTGACTCTTCACTCCCTAAACTAACAATTGCTACCATTAAGGACTATTGGGAGCCTTATGTGCTGGTACTTACTGATTGGATCACTTTTTGATTTAATAAGATAATAAAGAATAAATAAAATAAATTTATTAGATGGATGGTATGCACAATTCTTTATATAAGAGAAAATAAACGCAACTTTAAAATATAATATTCGCCAATCTATCAATGAAAATGAAAAAGATAAGCTTTAGTAATTATATATATATTATAAAAGATAATAATAAGTACAGTATAATTATAATAAATATACAATATTATAAAATTAATTTGAAAGATCAATATTATAACAAGACGGGAAGAGCTTATATTAAGATATATTTCTAATTATAACATAATAAACGTGAGTGAAGCTCTGTGTGCACTTTCGTCGCGGGAGATGTAATGGCGCCTTCGGGAGCGATCGAGCAGGTCGGAGCGGTAGACTGCGGTACATATTTATAGTGCTGCCTTGCGTGGGCGCAAACGCGGACGCGGGCGCTGGTGCTTCTATTATTTGCGGGACATACAGGGCATCAACTGCCTGATGCACATTGAGTAGAGATGTTGCTGGCGTATATGTGAACTTAGTGAATTAATTATTATCTATTTCAGTGGAATATGTTAATATTTACTCTTCACTGTAACATTAGATTAAATGAAGAATACACCTATACTAATAAATCACGTATATAGCAGTAATTATCAATTGAAGTAGAAGATACTCCTATTCCTAAAAGCACCTATCTATGAAACAGATCTATGATATGAACTTTGCGTCTGCAGGCGACTCTTACAGACTAGAAACATGTCAGGTAATATAATGCACCATTTATTATATAGGATGGTTCTTGTTGGGTCTATTACAGCATAGTTAGTTTTATATCAACATCACACGCTTAACGCTCATAATTACTAAACATGTTTAAAGAATATATAAATTTATATTGGTCAAATTGTATAGAGTATATTAAGTATATTAAGTTTTTAGTATATATTTTTATCAATCAGGATTATACAACTATTGCCGTTTAAAAAGATATAATAATGTCCTTGTGATATAATATCGAGCTTAAGCCGCAAAGTTTCCAAATGTAAGGTTGCCAGGTTGCTAAGCGATTACCTTTTATTCTTTCATACACATAGCTTAAAGAAAGGAATTCTTCTTCGATCCCACGAGATCACATGTTTATCGGAGTCTTGAGAAAGTCTCACAATTAATAACATAAATTTTAATAATAAAATAAATGAATTTCCTATACAACAGTATTCAAGAGGAATTTATATAATAATTTAATATATGATAATAATTTAAGTCAATTTAATGAGGTAATTTAAAAAAAAATATTAGCCGCTCTACAAATAATGAACATTTAAATTCATCTTAATTTCTCTCTAAGCTACCATAAATTATAGGCCTAACTGATAGTATTATTGACTAACCACATTTTTACAAGAAAAGGTCTAAGTATATGAAATATATTTTATGCTATGGAATTAGCTTATAAAATCGCTCGGGTTATTACAATAAAATGAGTAATTATCCTAAAATTTTACAGACCTAAAGTAGTTTAATATTCTAACATACACATTTATCAGATTGAATTTGTAAGGTCCAGTTTTCACGTAATACTGTAAGTATATTAAGTAAGTTGAGTGTAGTCAGGGTTGATTTATGTTGATATTTTCTCGATGATGGATTAATGTCCAATGTACACTAGATATTATTCAAAATATTAATATTATACTATGATAAAGAAAAATATAGCCCGAATTTTTAAAAAAACTGTTGAATATTCTCTCACGATATTAATCATATCGAACGTTGTATATTATATTTATTATTTTAATGTTAATGTGAATATAATCATTGTTTAGTTCTTTATTAAACGTATAACAATTTATAGAATGTTAACTTTTTAATATTCATACTCATGTATATATTGTTATATGCAAGACAGTAACGATAGTTATTATTATTGTATCATTTACTATATTTACTAGGACCTTTAATCTTTTAGTTATTAAGCTATTTATTTTGTTTTTTCTATATTTATGAATTTATTAATATCTGAATTGTGTCATATTTTTTGTTTTTGATTGTTTTGTATTGTGTTGTGTCTTTATGTGTTGTTTGCTGATGCAATATAAAACTGATTGTTTATTCTGATTTATTGCCTTTAAGTGTACTACGTTTAAATGTTTATGTTTGTTCTAATATAAATTGTATGTATCTTAAGTAAAATTGATTATAGAACGTTATTTAATCAATATACTTTGATAGAATTTTTTATTAATATTTATATTAAATCAAAAATAGTTAATAACAGTTAATAATATATATTCTTTGACTCACAAGATAATGAATTGATTTATTTATATTATCGATAAGTATTTTAAGAAACTTTGAAATAATTTAGTTATAATTTGAATGTAGTAATATACCACCAAAATAATTTCTGTTTACATTAATACATATAAATGTTATTTTAAATAAATTATACGTTATAATGTTGTAAGATGAAGTGGTGCTGACTGTGTGTTAATGTTGTAAAGTGAGTGTGTCGTGGGTGTTTGTATGTGTGTGTGTGTGTGTGTGTGTGTGTGTGTAATAGTGTGTGTGTGTGTGTAATGTAGAATGTGTGTATTGAGTAGGTTTATGTGGCTGTGTGTGTGATAATCTATGTGGTTGCAAGTAGTACTATAGTAATCCTGTTGTTGTATTATTAAATATCTGTGTGTGAGTTGTAAAGTAAATCTGTGTGAGTGTTAAGTAAATCTCTGTGTGTGTGTAGGTGTAAGTAAATCTGTGTGTGAGTGTAATGGTAATTGTAAGTGTCTATGGACAAATATGTATGTTGTCACATATAATTTAAAAATATATTTCAGTATGCATTTAAAGCAAAATATAGGGGTAAATAGTTATAGGGAGAACATAGTATTAATTATGTATTAGTGTCTATGGGTAAATTATAGTATATATAGTGTCATAGTGAATGTGTAGTATAAGTGTTCAATAATAATGTGTTATATTATGTGTTATATTATATTATATTGTTTGTTTATATGATGTGTGTGTTGTGTGTGTGTGTGGTTGTGTGTGTAGTGTGTTAGGTGTACTATGTGTGTTGTGTGTGATTAGTGTGTTACCTAAATATCATTATATTAAACAATAAGGCTAATGAAGTAAACTAAAACACTAAAGTATATATATTAAAAAGTAGTAAGTTATGTAATAAAACCTATTACCTGATGACCTATAAAGGATTATTAATTATATAAAATAATTATAATAAAATAAATAGTTAATTAAAACAAAATTAAATCTAAAATAATGTTAATAAATAATTATTGAGTAGCACGTAATAGCAGAATTAAGTTATATCAAGTAAAGTCATAGGTTTTAAAGCAGTAATTATATATTATTAGCAGAAAGGTCTAATAGCAGTAAGCAGAAAGTTATAATTGCAGTTAATAATATGATATAACATTAACGAGTTAATAAAGTCAGTTTAAAGGAATCGTATATAACGAAAGGCACTAAATCTACATAAATTACTCTCATCCTACACCAACCTTCTTGTGGTGTATACGGTTACATAACCATTCAGTTGCTTAATTTCATCCTCGATACTCATTACATCATGTAATGTCATATTAAGGTAAATGTAAAATTTCTCACTTATGGTGAATCACCAAACTCAGCAATGAAGGCTCATTACTGCTGTCGAGCTATATACAATTAGCAGTAACAATCATTCAGGGAGCTTAAAAAGCAGCTTAACACATCATGGAGTTTAAAAGCATTTGTCATAGTACTCACACTATCATGAGTTAAAGCAGTAGACATATTCAAGACTCAACAAGACTATCTGACCTCATTCATACACCCCATAAAGGTTGCTTAACGATACCCTCTCAATTAAGTACTACATTTCTAGACGAACATCTTGATCTATTCAGATTGCTTATACTTGATAAAGTAGTCTATATGTAATGTCAAACTCTCGGATCCTCAGGAATAAATATGTGAGTTAAAGCAGTAGAAACATAGCGACACTAAGTTAAAAACAGCTCAACCAACAATGAGATTGCATTTCTAAGTAAACAGTAAGCAATAAGCATACTAATCACCCCTAGGTGTTAGGTAACACCTCTATTGATTATAGGGGGATACCTAAGATTCGCTCCAGGGTTGTCTAGTTTACACAGTTTTATATGCTCGTTTTAATAAATCTATTGCATATTACCAGGATATAATAGCACTTATAGATAATAACATCTCAAAACATCATTAAATCACTGAGCTTGTAGTTGTGTAATCTATTAAAAATAAAAAGCATACTAATTACTTTCTTTCACACAGCGCCTTCAACAATCGGCCTGATCTCAAGTTAACACCTCACCTCTCTCCAATCCTGATTTACTCCCGCTGGATATTATCTGGTCAATTAAATACCACTGGCTCATAGCTAAGGATACCAGTACTAATTTTTTGGTTAGATAAAATGGGGCATGTTTCACCAGTTTGGACCTGAACAGAATAATTTAGATACAGAGCACAGATGGGCGTCTAACACAAAGTCTGGACCCACCCCTATTCCTCTGTCGAGATGCCAAATAGGTGAACGTCATCACTCCTTCTATGGCCCTCTACTGTGACTCAGCATCACCCATACCAACAAACTCGTCGAGATATCTCGTTCGCTCACTGGATGATGAGTACCATGTGCGTGATCAGCCAAGTTGGTGAGGTCGGCATGAAGATGTACTGGAGAGTTACTAGTCTTGAGCTGGCTGAAGTGTAAGTGGTCACTCACGCTCGCACACTCGCTCGCTGTCAAACGCTGATACAGGAGGTTGGGTTCGATGTGGCAGTGATGGTGTGGAGAGTATTGATGACTTATATATATATTATAGTCTTGTGTTAATAAAGTGTTATATATTGTAGTGTACTATATGGTGTATAAATAGTATAAGTTAGTCTCAATAGTGATATGTGTGGTATATATATATATTATAAGTGTTCAATATTAGTGTAAAATGATGTGTATATTATATGAGTGCATAGTGAAATGTGTGTGTTAGTGTTATGTGGTGTGTGTGTGTGTGTGTATGTATATAAGACTATAAGTGTTGTATTCTGTAATTATGTAATTAAAGTAGGTAGTTAAATTATTGTAGTGTGCGATAGTTGTTTCTTGTGATTAGGTGTGTTGTTATCGTAAGTACGTGATCGATATAGAGTTGATAGTTGTAGTAGTGGAGTTGCGATTGCGGTGTCGTTTGCTGTCTCGGTTGCATAGATCGTGTCGGCTAGTGCGTGGGATATGTAGGTACGAATGTGTTGGTCGCGGGTGTGTGGTGTGTTGAAACACTGATATGGCCACATAATAGACTTAGGCCACTGAATCCATACAGGCCTCAAGAGATGCTCGACTTCATGAGACCATCTATGTTAGCTTACAAGAACCATACCAGAGATTGGCTCATTGGCAGTCTCAGACTTACTGTTCCCGCCTCTATTTGCTGAGTGTTACTGCTCACAATGTGCGGTGGTCACGAGTAGATGCTAGGCAGTTTGAAAGGAGATCTAGGATATTAGTTGTTGTCGGATGGCGCATTAGAGGTATTCAATGGAGTAAAGGTGGAAATTTGGCCTTCTCCGAGGCGTTGTACTACGCATTAGCTGTGTTTAGGATTTTAGAGGGGCCTTATAGGTTTAGGTCTCAGGGAGATTGCTGTTTACGGACTTGTAGGCCCGTTTACCAGCGTCTCTACGCAGTATAGAGTTTTTCACTTCCTACGCCACGTTATGTAGTGTTCTTTATTAGTGACTCATTTAATATATTTATGGCGAAGCAATTTAACACCTCAATAATATATTGATGAGTAGAGGATGCGACTGGGGACCTGGAATGGTGACATGGTTATGTGTGCCTTAGTGTTATAGAGTACATAGGTATAAGTATAGGCTTAGGGTATATAAGAGGTATATATACCGGCAACGGTCAATGTTAGAATATATCTATTATCTTGGTAATTTTACAATCTAACAAGGTTTTTAATATATTATAATAATATTATAATTATATTATTAATTATTATATATATTAATATATATATATATATATATCATATTTATATATATATTAATATATAATATTATATAAATTAATAATATATATATATAAATTATATTATATATATATTAAATATTACTCTATATAATATATATATATATATATTATATATATATTAAATAATATTTATATATATACTTTAATATATATTAATATATTAATATTTATATAATAATATATAATTATATATTTATATTATAATTATATATATAATTATAATATTAATTAATATATTATATATATATATATTACTTATATAATTAATATAATATATATAATATATATATTATATATATTAATAATATATTATATATATATAATAATTATATATATATAATATTAATTATATATATATTAATATTTATTAATATACTATTAACCTTATATATATATATATAGTATATTTATCACTCATATATATATTCTCGTATTACTCTCATCTCTGCTAATCTCTCTCTCTTTCTATTTCTATTCTCCCTTTTTCTATATAATATCTCTCCTCATCTCTCTCTATCTCTCTCTCTCTCTCATCTCTATCTCTCTCTCTCTAATATCAGTAAAATAACTAATATAGTATATTAATATATATTAATATATTTATATAATTATAAATTTTTATATATATATTATTATATTATATATATATATATTTATTATATATATTATATATATATATATATATATATAATGATTATTAGTAAAATATTAGTAAAACTATTTTTTGGACCATTTCGTATATGATACAGATATTACATAATCATAACTTACTTTGAAGTTATCACTATCCTTTAGAGCTGTACTATTATCTTTGCAGTCAAGTCTAGTACTAACTATACATTATACCCAACATTGGTATGCTGAAATATCTATTTTGTATGTGAAATCATTTGTTTTCAAAGGCTATGCCAAATTAATATAAAATTTCCAGATTTTAATTTTAGAAAAGTATGGAAATAGCTATTTCAAATTTTTGCTATGCAATAAAATGGATTTATGTAACTATTAAGTCACCTTAGCCTTTGCTTTACAACTCCTATTTTGCTGCTAATCGTAAAGCCATTCTTAGTTACAGAGCATGTCTCTTACTATTAGGTATTAGGAGTCATGCTTACGAATCCACTGGGTGTCCTTCTAAATTCGTTGGGATGCGAGACCACGGCTTGTTGGAGCAGGCCAATGGGGTTCGTGGGCGCAGGGTAATTTCACGCCGACACCAAAAAGAGGGAGTGCACTATTCTCGCCCAGGGCACCCTGGCGTATGTCTGCACCACTACCACGATATTTCTGCTTCTTCCACCAGCTCCGGACTTTGCTATATGAGATGTAACGTCATGAGGAGACGGAGATAAGACAATGTCTTATGGATTGGTAAATAGTAGCGAACCACCATGAGAAGGATGAACTAAATCAAAAGCACAAGCTTAGTTTAAAAAGCCTAGATACTATTCACCTTTGGAGCGATTTGCTGCGGATCACTTTTGTTCTCATGTAGTAATTTTAAACTTGTGAGACTCTATCACTCAAAGGTCTGACGCCCATCGTAGATCATTACCTACTCTTTATGCTTCACATATCCTCGATCCGTTCTCTATCCAGCTCGTGGTGGGAGCGTTACCGCTTAATGTAGGCTACTGCTTGATCATGCATCAGAAGAGGAGTGAGAGGAAAGGGGACAATAGGTGTGTAATACTCAGGCGGCTGCATCATGTTCAAGTCTTGCGCGACGAGGATCGCAGTGACTAATGCACACGAATGTATGCAGAAATCCCCGAAAAATATATAGAGGCACCGATCGCGTACGTGATGGTTCTTGACCTACCGGTCAATGTACGGTTACATCTGTAGTTCTCTAGCAATGTTATCCATCAATTGCGCACTGAGAGTTGATGGTCTTCCGATCAGCTTGGCTCCATGATATCCTCTCCACTAGAGACTCCGCCTTACTTTAGTGCATACATCACTTCATTAAACTAGGGCACGATAATGGAGTCCTCACAAACACCTTCAGAATAGGTGATGCTTCAGAAAATTGGGACATGTGTGATTATACTGTATTCCAAAGAGATTATGTAAGATACTATTGAGGATACAGAGTTAATGCTATCCACTATTATTACTTACCCTACAAAATGAGCCATATTTATATAATATAACATACTTACTCACCTTCCGACAGCGAACACAACCACGGCAGTGCCTGGTAGCATACTGGATTGAGTAAAACGTACACATGTCTACAATTAACTGTATTAATGCGCTGGATTAACACGTCATTAATGTAACATGTCTTAGAACACATTATCTCATAACATATTTTATATTACATATGCATGATATGATGATAATTGAATGTTCCAGTATTTTAGATTACCTCATAATTAATATTATTATATATATTAATTATATAATTATATATATATATTAATATTATTAATTATATATATTATATATAATATATATATATATTATATACTATATATAATATATAATTAATATTATAATATAATATATTCATATATAATATTAATATGATATATATATATAATATTATATAGTGGTAGTAGGAATTTTGAAATAATAATTTCCAAATTAATGAAATTTTATAGTATATTATGGGTATCATTGTGGAATTACAATTTACAATTGGAGATGATCAGACAGATAAATAGCAGTATTCAACTTGGTAGAAATGGCAATTTATAGGGTATAGTAATAAAGAATAATTATACGGTGAATGATGACCGAGTGCTAGGAGGGAAGTTGTTAACTTATTAGGGTATGTATATGCAAGTTAGGTTATTTGTGTATAACTCTAGGATGGTTGTAATTGTTGTTATTATTTATTATGTTGGTCTATGATTGAGCAATTCATTATAATTTCTCGTTTATTTTACGCGCAATATACTTTTTATCTAACAATTATCATATTCTATTGGAATGATTTAAATTATATTTAAGTATATATTAATAACTAAGTTAATTATTATTATGTAACTATTATTATTTCTTTTTAACACACTCGTACATGAAATAGATAACGGTCATATGGAATACTATGGTGTATGAGTTGCGGTGTCGAGTGCGTAAGTGACTGTGTGAGGTGCTGCAGTAGGTTTTCGGCGCGTATTACGGCGGGGTACTTAATGCGGTTAAGCTATGAAATAACGCGTATTATGGTGAAATCTACCGAAAACGCCCCCCACCTGATCTATAGGGGGGGGATAAATAATCCGCGTAAATAAAATATATATATAATATATAAAAATAAATAAATATAAAAATATAAATAAAATAAATATAAAATCTATAAAATAATAAAATAAATAATCAAAATTAAAATATAAAAAATTAAAAATAAATAAATAAAAACACTAACATTCGAATGGTGCTGAGTATTCCAAAAATTTACGGTGCTGAAAATTAAAGGTCTAAGTGCCAAAATTATCTCCCTATCTGCACAGCGATTGTGCTCATGCGCTGAGGTACAGTAGTGGTCTTAACACGACCGAAGGGTAGTTAATACCCTACTTTTAACTTAATATATTTATTATATATATTATATATATTTTATTTCTATTATTTATATTATATATTTTTATGTATTTTTATCTTTTATTTTTCATCATTATTAATATTTATTATTATTATATTATATTATATTTATATATATATTACTTATATCTATTTATAATTATATATATTTTATAATATCTATTATATATAATAATATTATATTTAATAATATATATTAATATATTAATAAGTAGTTAAATGGGAAAAGTTTTAATTAGCATGGATGTATGACTCTAAGTGTATTTATTTTTTTATATATTTATATTTATTATAATTATAACAATTTATATGACGGAGAGTAGATGTATTTCGTAGAGAGAGAGAAGGAGCCCATGGAGAAGTATGAGAGTAGACGAAAGAAAGAGTTACGATGATTTGCCCAGAGGTATTGAAGTAAGCGCGCAATAAGGTTTTGTTCCTACTGATGAAATATGTGTATGTCCCCTCGGGTTCTCATCTTCCTATCTCACCTGACCCATTTTCATAATTGTGCTCCGTAGCTTGTCAGATGTTAGTCTACTATTTCATCATCTCTCGCTATCACTTTCTTCACACATAGTAGGCATTCTGGATTCTTGGGCTGGTTTGAATGGTTTCATCAATTTGGTCGGACGGCCAGCGGCAGTCGTCATCCATCTCTTACATACTATCTCTTCGTTCTCCTCTCATCATATTTTCTCACATATATTTATACATAAATACATATTATACTACACCTATATTACTATATATATAATATATAATATCTTTTCTAGACAGCATCTTTCAGACTATAATTACCTATCGCTTATATCCTTATGATGTGGGGATGAATATACTCATCATCGTACATACTAATTGAAGTGTCTAGAAGAAGTGACTGACTAAATAGTACGGATAAGTAGTTGGGTTAGGCTGCCCACTACCATATTAACTTTATATTGAACTTAATACTAGATGATTTTATATCTCGTGAATGATCGGTTAATCGGATCGTCTCGTATTTGTCGGTCTCTTTTCTCATATGCCGCAGAAATTGGTGTATGTATAACTCTTGTTAATTTCCTGGCTATCATTGTTTTCGTTTTGGAATGTCAGAAGGATATAGTCAATTATTCATGAGAGTAAGAGAACAGAGACGGTGAGACATCTTGGCAGGGTGGGTAATTCCACGCATAAGGGCATATTCTTCTGTTTAGTCTTCTCTTCCTCTTATGTGAAATTGTAACACTACCATAAGACTTGTAACAGAAAACGGAGATATATATTGTACATCGCGCTGTTACTTGTTAATAGTTGTTGTAGTGGTCATACGCGCGTGCACAACGTGAAATCGAGTACCCGGTTGATATGAGACTGCCGTACGTATCGCGTTCTTGCTTTCTCGTTATGTAGCTGTATCCTTTGTGGTACCTCAGTAGTCCTACTGGTAGATTTTGTGTGTTGGGTACTTTATGAATCTCTTATACATGTTAAATCTTATACCGTCTTCTCGAAACAGGTCAAAAGGTACTCGTGTCGGTCGTGACATATCGCTTTCTCTTCTCCTCTGATTGGTAATTCTGATGAAAGAGAGGTACGCGTATTTTCGGATATAATCCTGCAATCTCGTATGTTTCTTTGATGGAGGGACGTGGCGTTTCACATAACAGTATCGATCCTGTTGTCTGGGCCTGACCTAATGGTTGGATAGGTGGTCAAAAAAGGATTGGTATACTCAGGTGTTCCTTTGCCGGTGTCGGTGAGACAAATAAGAATGTAGGGAAGGTGATTGATTTCTATAGAGCAGAGAGGTATGTCTGTAATAACACTTTCATTTTTACAACTAACCACTACTCAGAAGTATATGTTATGAATTTGGTGTAAGGTAGAGTGGTACTCTGAAGTGAAAGTATGAAATGATTTGTGTTGGTGACGAAGGAGATGCCTTGCGATGTGTTGGATGTTAAATTCAGTGAGAGGTTAGGCTAACTGGGATCATCGATCTATTATGCTGTTTTTGTTAAATTCTCAAGTTTAGTTCGCTGTGCGCGTCTTGGCATGGAGAGGAAGGTGATATAGTGAACGTCGAAGTGGCTAGAAATTCACAGAGTGAGAATGCTCTAGTAAATAACGGTAAAAAAGATAACGTATTATAAGAGCGCGCTTGCAATAACTCAGATGAATGTGCAATCATTAATTGAAAAATCTGAGAAACTGGTAACGCTAACATGAAGGAACGTTGTTCTCAGTAGCTCTTGCAAAAGACAGTACTGTCCTTCTACACTTCTGCTCCGCTAATGTAGGAAGTACGAATGTTAATCAGTGACGTGGTGGAATGAGTTAGGTGATGCAAGTGGTCTAAAATGTAAAAAGTAATCGCTATGATTGCACATTCCGTACTAAAGGTAATCACTTGATCCAAGCCGTTTCAAAGCAACCAGATTGTCTTTCTGGATTCTTTACTATCTAATGGAGACACATCAGTTAGGTTAATGTCAGGAAAGTAGAATAAATGTCAGGAAGTGTGTTGGTCAGTTATATATTAGGTACTTCTGTCTATTCTGAGAATTCTAATATTATCGTAATTGACTTTGAATACGATTAGTGAAGGCGTGTGTTAAGATATATTGGTAAGTCGTAAAATGATTTATGATTTAATCATTATATTCTCAGTAGTGAAGTGAGTAGCATAGAGATAATTATGTTAATGATTTTCTCTTGTCTTGATATCAAATTTGTATATGGATGGGATGAATGTATAATAGAATATTAGACGGTGGAAGGTGGTCCTATCTAGGAGGAACGGTGTACTAGAATGATGGAGAATTAGAGAGAGTGAGGGCGCCACCACCCTCTTTCATATGCGGAACAATTGCTTACCCAACGAGTTAGCTGCATTTGTCACAATGTGTCCAGCAAAAGAACCTAAATGTACGGAATTTTTGCAAAGGTTGTTAAACGTACACTGGGTTTGACAGTAAATCTCGTAGTATTAATGCAGTATTAGCGTAATAGTTGTGAGTGTCATCTGCCGTTGTGAAGTTATGTTCAGATTGGTTCGAGCAGCTGGACAAGTGGTCCTGAGTTAAAGACTTAGGCATATATCCCTTTCTCTGTTGTGGAAACTGGATTGTTTCTTCCGGTCTGACTTTTGATCTTACAAAAGTTGTTGCCGATCCTCTGTTGACACGCAAGTCAGACTTGGCCCTTGGTTGCTCTTAACATTAAAATGTCTGGGTGGATCTCTAATTAATGGTATCTCAAGTCTTGAGTACGTCTCCAGCCTGTTAATTTCTCACTTGTTCACGTCTACTCTTTTGCCCTTCACCCCCTTGCCCGTCTTATTATGTTATATCACTTAGTTTTCCTATATTTGTTTCTGAACGTACTTGAAGTTTGTGTAATATTATGTTTATGGTCTAGATCTAAAGTATTTTTTGTTGTTCAGATGTGATTTAATCCTTTTATAGTTGGCAGTAGTTAACGTCTCTGTTGTTTGTGTATGGAACTTGATTTAATATAACTCTGTTGTAGTATAGTAACCGCGGATTCGTGCTCGCTCGTTCTTGGTGTGTCTCGCTCTCTTCGTCGACAGAAGGGGTAATCACTCGAGAGAATTATATTAAAATCCTAAAACTGTTTGGTCATATGTAAAGGATGGCTGATAGTCGGTCTTTCTCTTCTCCTGATTAAATTCGGCACTGTATACGTTCGTCTGCAGTCATGGGCTGCTGGGACTTCCCAGACTACGCGCTGGGAGGATTCTGAATCCAGAAAAATGTGGATTCAGAGTCACTTCTATATTGGAATGCCTGATATGGCAGATACATGTCAGTTTTCGGTTCAGTTCGTCGCAGAAGAAGGTGCATATAATAGTGAGTGTGAATACGCGAGTGTATTTTTGTGATATTAGGGGTATAGCGTTGTGCTCCTGGCTTGTGGTTTTGGCTGGGCTTTCTTTCGCACTTAGCGTCATATTCACTTTCTTACTCTAAATTTCTGTTTCCTAACGTGCTATGTACCTGCACACTCTTAACTTCCCAGCGCTTGGGGAGAGAAAGGTGGGTGATGTACATCGATATGATTTGGAATAATTATGATGTATGATGATGATGAATTGATGGATGCTTACGTGAACGAGCGATTGATGATCATGTAGATTTAGGCTCAGGGAGGAATTACCTAGGAACCCACGAAAGTGACCTTCTATATAGGACGACCTTTTATGACCTTTTATCTGACCGCCGACCTTTTTTTGAGCCAACTTTTTTCACCTACCTTTAGACCTTTTTTTGACAGCTTTTACCTGATATTGGTTAGCTATTGACTTTTTTGAGTCCAAATATTTGTACTGACCTTGACCTTTTTGGGTTTTACCTTTACCTTTTTGGGACTTTACCTTTTTTTCACGACCATACCCTTCCGTCTTTACATTCCATGGGGATCAATTTTGACGCCCATACGGTATTTTTTCGGTCAGCCCTAATTTTTTTGAGGCATACCTAAATTTTTCGGCAACCCTAATTTTTTTCGGCAACCCTAATTTATTTTGGCAACCCCCTATTTTTTGGCAACCTAATTTTTTAGGCAACAACCTTAATTTTTGCCAACCCTTCGAAGAAGGGTTGCGCCAATCGGTTGCGTCAGCAACCGTTATGTACATGTACCCATTACCGAACTAATTTTTTCGACCAACCCTTTGGTTTTTTACCATGGGTCAATTTTGGCCACCCTAATTTTTTGGACCACCCTTTAGGGCTTAGCCTTATTTTTTATGAATATTTCGGTATCAGATTAACTATGAATATAAACTAGATTCGGCGCAGCACAGCGACATCAGCATCAGAGCACACACACCACACACACACACAACTTACAACACATTTACATTCACACACCACCTACACCTACGCCTCCATAAGCCACACCCACCTCTCCACATAGCCTATCAACCCAGCCTACAACGCCAGCCTACATCCTACACCTATCTCTTTCACTTCAACATTTCCTTCCACTAGCCTATCCACCTTTCACCTAGATGCCAAATCAGTCTGTACCTAGCCATCACTATCACACCTATTGTCTCTCGCTCCTCGCCTTTCACCTAGCCTACCACCTTACACCATACACCTACCTCCACCAGCGCTTCACCTAACCTACACCTAGATTCCACCCACCACTCCACCTCTTCTTCACCTAGCGTACACCTATACCATGCTACTGCACGTGCCCCTGACAATTTTTGGATGGTCGGTAACCTTGTTTGACGCAAAGATAATCTTAGCTTGACTTCGATGCATATACCAACTGGGTCAATTTCGACCCACGCTAACTTGATGGCTTTAATGGTTCCCAATCACCGTAAAGCAGTACCTAGGGATGTTCTATTAGGGTTCTACTATGAGTATTAGATGAGTGCAGGTGCAGTGCAGGTGAGCCCTGTCAGGTGTTAATTGTGCCAAGTGAGTGCCCAATGAGTGCCAGTGAGTGCCAATGGAGTGCCAATGAGTGCCCACATAGTGCCAAGTGAGTGCACATAGTGCCAACTGAGTGCACTTTTTTCAAGCCCTTTCTTCTAGCCTCCCCTGACCCCCGAATAGCCTTAATATGGGTGTCTACCCTACTGTAATAAGGTATGAGGAATCGATTGTGTATATTACAAGTTGCTAGGATGCTTCCCACTATGAGTTAGTATTTTTCTAAAACTTTTATAGCATGACCGAATATATATCTAAAAGAGCTACACATTGAGACAGTTGAAAACGCAAACGTTTCAAGTCCGAGTCCGCGTCCCGCATGTGGATCCCCGCCGCGAAACCGCCGCCGCGTGCGCCCCGCAGGCGCAAATATTCCCGCCCGCGCGTGCGCCCGCAGGCGCAATATTCCGCGTAACCGCCGCCGCGTGCGTCCGCAGACGCAAATTCCCGCGTTAAAAAATACTGATATCAATGTAAACTATTAAAAGAATTTCTTTATCAAATATACTATGAGTCATTCATTTTACTACAATTGTACGAAATATTTATTAAGAAAACATATACCTTTTACCTACCTAAAGCATAAATCAGTACAAACTCATAGAGGTGTTATTACTAACACCCAAGGAATTAGTATGCTTTTGTTTTCTGCTTTACTGCTTTATCACATGTTTTTACTGCTTTAACTCATGTTTTTACTGCTTTCTCCCTGTTTAAGCTGCTTTAGGACTCTCTGCTTTATCTGCTTTAAACTCACATTTTTACGGCTTTAACTCATATATTTTTACTTACATATAGTAAATCATATAATCAGTAAATCAAATAGAGGTGTTACATAGGATTAGTAGAGCTTTTTTTTACTGCTTTACTGCTTTAAACTCACTGTTTTTACTGCTTTAACTCACTTTACTCACATACATCTTCTGCTTTACAGCTTTAACTTTCTGCTTTACTGCTTTTAACTCATATGCTTTACTGTTTTAACTCACTGCTTTACGTGTTTTAAACCTCCATATATATTCTTCAGATTTTTTTGTTTAATTAACTTTATTTATTATTATATTATTATTATTATCTATTTTATTGTTTTGTTTAATACTCTTTTTTTTTTAAATTGTTTAATGGTTCTGAGTATTTTCTACTTTTCTGTTATATAAAGAACATTTTATTGGGTTAATAAAATTGTACGAAATTTTTATTAAAAACCACTAGCTTTTTATGCTTGCTTTCAAATCTTTTTTATTATCTAAAGTCTCTCCATTATTTCACTCATTTAACCGATGTTATTGGATGTGGATGACATTTACCGCTTCCGTATAGTCCACGGTTCTAAAATATTTTTGTAGTATTTTCTGATTGAAATGTTTGGGTAACACCTTTTCTTTATTTATTAAATAATTATTAAGGAAATGGCATTTTTGTTAAGCAATAGGATCACGTAAGAATTATATATGAGTGTTTTATATCTCGTTTAACAGGAAACATTTAATAGCAAATTAATGTATGTCGAATTATCAATTTCATGTTATTAGTGCACTTCATTACGATATTCAGATCGCTGGTAAATTTATGTCTATGGACAACAAATTATTGTATCGATTGATATTGATTGCATATCACTGATTTTTGAAACTGTTGCAGAAACTTTGAAGAGAATTTATTCACTCACCGTCATCTAAATTTCCTCTATGTGGATTTTTTCATGAATTTCACAGAAATATTTTCATTCAGCAAGTCATATGCTTGAAGTGTTTCTTAAACACATATACTCAATTTCTTTTTATTTTCTGTTATACAGTAATTTGCTCGTGTTTGGTCAGAGAAGAGACATGAGTAAAATTAATGTATTGGCAACTTTCAAAAATGATTTCCTCTTCAACATCTAGAATGATATGGCAGGATCTCATCTGAATGTGCTTACATAGTCTGCCTACGATGAATCTGATGTTTGTTGTATCTATCACCCAAATAACACTAACACATAGTGTTGCTCCGTACACTAATCATATACTATTCCCTATTGAGAATAGAAACCATGTATCACATTATTTCCTATGAATATAATGGAGTGCATCTAGTTGAAAATGTATTTACTCTATATATAAAAATTTATATAAGCTGAAAACGCTTAAAAGAAAAAATAAGTAAACTAATTAGTGAGAGATAGCTAGAAAATTTCAATCACAGTATGTTTGTATTGTGAAGTACTGTTTAAATCTTAATTAAAGATTTATATGAAAATAGTTCTTTAAAACAAAATCCTGTCAGAGGGTAATAAGCAATATACGACACGTTATAAGTAAACAATTATATTAATATAACTCTCCTATTTTTTCTATATTATCCTGAATAAATAAAAAGAATAGATATATACTAAATAAGAGAGGAGGTAAGGAGGTTATTACCTCACATTATACTACTCTCTACGTTATAGCTCTACACTGAATACTTCAATATTCATGGTTTGTCTACTACATAAATGGAAGATAAGGTTGTTCACTAGTATATTAACTTCACATATAATGAGTATTAGAGAATGATAAGTATATATATATTAAAATAAAATATACCATCTAGATACAGAAATTCAGTTCTCAAGTCATTTACATTTACACACCTCAATATGAGTCACAGTTTTATATTGTCACCTAACATATACATACTATTACCTATGTGCAATTATAATCCACAATCACTAGTTATTCATTCATTCCTAAACCATACTGTATTCACCATTATTAACGTAAGTTATATACTTACAGCCACAAATGCATCATTTAATGACATTTACTATGAACCTCATATCATAATCTAGCAACAATAGTCATGTCATGCAACACAACAGAATCCTTAATTGTGAACGATTCATTAGCTTTATTCAGACAGTACTCATCTTAAACTCTCAATAGCTTATTATGTCCTATCATATATGACAGAATGAACAAATACGAGGAAAGAAGAGCTGTACGAATCTTGAAATCAAGGAACATTAATTCGGATTCCATGTAAGATAGAACGTCTCTGTATAAAACCAGATGAGTATGATAGCCAGAAAGCGATGGTGATATTTGTAATGCTGTATAGACAGTTCAAACTTCCAAGTTACAATCTCCAATCTTCTAGCAGATGAATAACATCATGACCGTAATATTAGATAGATATACCGTTAAAGAACGGTACGATGCATTAGATGATAATTTGAAGATATTAATTTACTAAATATCCCCTAGATAGGAAGAGCGTTACCATATAACGGTTAGAGTGCTGATATAAATCATAGTGAATTAGACTATTTATAAAAATATATAAATTTAACTAAATATATATTTTAAACAGTACAAATTACATACATATTTTGAATGAAACGCAGAGGTTGACCATGAATTTCGTATATTGTATTATAGCATGTATTGTAATAAAGTTAAGGAGAGAACAGATGATGTATGGAGATTTTATTGATTAGCTATGTATGCGTGATCACAGGTTAAACTGGAATAGAAATTGGCCAACACTGTAGAGACAGTGGGATACTGGAATGACTAATATGGATAATTAGCTAAAACTTCAGCACTAAGACTTAAGTTTAGGGCCTAGAAGGGTTGATATCGGATATGGATGTTAGACGTATGATGAAAGATTGAGACACAGAAGAAACGAGCGAAAGTTTTATAGCTAATATCTTAGTTATTATTACTTTATTAGCCCCTGGTGAGTTTTAGCGCACCTTCAAAGTAACACTTTGATATTTCAATAGTCTTCAATTACATGATGCATCTTAATCTTAACAAGTCAATACAAGTTAATAAACTTTTAAATAACTGTTGTTAGGAGAACTGAAACATAAGAAAAAACATCACTCATCTTCAACATATATTTGGATTTAAATACGTTAATTATTATGTTATTATTACATATTTATTTAGTTGTATATTTTTGTGTTATATTTAAATAAATGTTATTTTAAATCTTTTATCTCTTTCTAGTGTCCAATCCATTGCTAATACTTACATTATTTTATAATTATATATATACTATTTATTTATATATATAATTTAAATATACTTATATATAATAATTATATATATTACTATATATATATATTATACTTACTATTAAATAATATATATTTAATATTTTAATCTAATTATAGTATAGTATAACCATTACTAGTAATATAGCCGAACGATACCTACTTGTGTCAGTAGACTATACAATGGAGGGTCGAGGAGATCAGATATGATCATAAAGATATCTAACTGATACAAAATCATGAGGGAAGACAGTGAGCCAAGGACTAGATTAATGGGGCGACTTCACTACGCTGTTTAGGCATTATAATAAGGTATCCTAATAATTCCAGAGCAAAAAAGAGTCTAAAAATTAGGCATATATAAGAGCAGAGGTGCGCAACGAAGGCATATTACGGTAGGAGGGTATAATCATAAAGGATTACGAGCAGAGAAACGATCCATGATAGGAAAAAAGATATACTATATACAAACAGCGAGAAACTATGAGCGCTCTAAGGTCATCGACATAAGGTAGCTAGACAACCAGGTGTGTAAGTATTTGAGCGAAACTGCATCAATTAAATAGTCAATCTTAATACACACCGATTCGAGAGGTTTGGGGCAAACTAGAGCGTGACTTTTATTTATGATCTAGAGTATAGATTGTAACGTTGTAATCGATTCACACATGCTGGCGTGAACGTTATTATTTTAAGATATTAATAAGATTAAGCTGGCAAGGTATTGCAGAATAGCAGTAGCTTGGAAAAATTTTATCGATGAGTAGAGTCACAGGGATGTATCACTAAGATGCACTCTCTGGACTCTACAGGAATTCGAGAGATGAGGACATTAACATTCCGGGACGAGTAGTAATGTATTCTTAGGTGACCGTTGACTAGGAGTAATTGGTTATGGAAGATGGGTTACGCCGCTAGGTAACATTTATGCACTTAACTTACAGCTACATCGGACGCCGCGTGACAAATACGCTGAATGAGTCAACCACGATACACTATTGACAGAGCGCAAGGTCAAATACGGATGGCAGCAATTTAGGAAGGCCACCTAGTATAGAAGGTTATATTATATTACTAAAGAAAGAAAAATATGTTTCAAAATATATATTGATTAAATACTCCAAGGATCACAGAAGAATCATGAAGCGGTTATCTCTATTCTCACTATTATTCAGATATAAGTCAACAATACTGTTAAATCATATTAAAAGAAGATCCCAATCAAATTAATATATGAAATGATCAATAAAATATAGATAGAAGATGAATATATTAGTGATATATTAGGTGTGTAACAAAGCCAAAGGTATTTATGCTGATAAAGTCCGCTATGATAAACCAGTATACCAACACGATATTAATGTAAGAGTATCTCGAACAGAAGAAAGAGGTTTAGAAAAGAGATATTGAATCATTAAGAATTATTAATTAATACCCAAGTGTATTATTTAAAGTTACATAATATCCGCTCACCTTCGTTCACGTGATTAGTTTTATAATAGCTTATATTTTATCTTAGAAGTTTAATGGTTAGTATAGATTAATAGGGGTAATTTTATATAAACTTAAGATAATACAAAGTAAGGTTCAAGTTCCTATGTAACTCATTGTTATACATATAAATTAAATTTGGAAAAATAATATATTAGCTACGAGAGGTAAAGGGAAAATAAGCAGTATCTCTGGTGAAATGGAGGGGCTATCCTACTTAAGTATTAATACTTAATATAATACTTAAGTGAAGTTAAGAATCATTAATCAGTTGTCATTATAATCATCGAGAGAGTGTCGATCACTTTTATTTAACTCTACCTTTCTTCAGCTCCTTGGATTTACATCCTGATAAATAAACCTCGGATTTTTTTAACAACTGTTTAATAGATTCCTATTATACACTTGAAAAGAGAGGCATACGAAGTAGGATTATGTGAAATGGAAATATTAAATATCGGAATAGAAAATTACCTCACAATACTATTCTGGATGGTGTGTAGTATAGAAGTGTATGAATGTGATTTGACAACTATATTATACAAGTGGAAGATACTCGTGAATCTGCCTAGATCTAGGATTGGCAAAAAAAGAATACTTCTTTGATAGAATTTTACTTTGGGCGAAGGTCATTAATTTTTAAGTCCAGTTGCCTGCTATTTCAGTCAACTTTAAAACGTTCTCTTTTGATTGAGTATATGATGTAAGGATAGCCTGATATCACAAAACTGAATGCGTACCTATTGAAGAAAGTAATAATGATGACCTGTTTGAAGAATCAAGAAATGTAGCTGTACTGCAGACCGCAACCGGGAACACACTTCACGTCTCATTTCATCAGCCACGTGAGAGAGTTAAACACG
This sequence comes from Trachelipus rathkii, assembly GCA_015478945.1. Taxonomy (NCBI): domain Eukaryota; kingdom Metazoa; phylum Arthropoda; class Malacostraca; order Isopoda; family Trachelipodidae; genus Trachelipus; species Trachelipus rathkii. The sequence continues at coordinate 10,120 of JABUQX010034501.1, read as the reverse complement.
GTGACGGGAGTCTTTGGATAATACTTTCGATGATGATTTCCCTACTATTGTATGAACGAGTGGGGTTATACTTTCTGTGGAGTAATAAACCTTGAATTTGGCATGATACAAAGACGACGCAGACCAGTAATCGCATTATGAGCATCCTAGTCCATACCGAAGCATTGCTACCACCAGTTGTATGGCTATATCGATATTATACAATATATAATTTAGATGACTTTGTGGTTAAATACTAACAATGCTTCCTTTATACGAGTTAGTAATTTCCAAGAGAGTACATAGTTATATACATTTCTCCTAATGTTTCATTATATCTCCATACTTGAATATATTGAATCAATATAATTCGACATCTTTACGCACGCGTGCATTTAAAAGATTGTAGAAGGAACATTCCTTTTCCCCGTTTACATACGGCGCATTGTATGGCAAGTTCATGAGTATAGAAAGAAGCCAGCAATGCAGTATTAAACGGATAATGGAATATATAAACAGATTAGGTGATATAGTCAGATATATTCTTTTATCATTCCTTAACATAACTCCTCACCGTGTAATCAGAATAGATATACTTAGAATTCAGATACTCCTTGTAATACATGGATCGATTAAGAAAGGGTATGCAGGGAACAACAAATGCAGAGGGGGTAATGGCCCTTGGTGGATTTTTATTGCCAAAAGCTATGGAAGAAGTGCAATAGGCCTCTACTCAGGAGAGGTGGTGATATATATACTGTAAAAAGCTAATAAGAACAGTGTTTGCATACTTATTCAACGATATTGCTGCAGAAATAATCCTCGTACACCATTAAAAAGACGTATAGCCGATGTTTATCGATGTAAGTATGTTGATGTATGTTAAGTCGTAAAATAAAGACGTTAATAGTCAGACAAAGGTCCGAGGTGGATCTAGAAGAAGATTGTCCAGAAAAAGAAAAAAGAGGGCTATGTGAAATGGTTGGGGAAAGGAAAAATTTATGTTTGAATGTATTTTGCTATTATATTAATTACATTAACTGATAACATTTTCTTATACGAGAATGTGTATATTAGTTAAGTGGTTTTTCATGAAAATATGTTCATTCTACGACCTAGTCAGCTCGCCACATACAAGATGCATTTCCTTCATCCTTACTAGTCCTGAATTGTTGGTACAGAGTGAAATACTGGATCTCTTCTTCCATAACCTACACAGAATTAGACGTTTAGCGAGTCCAACCTTTAATCAGATATCTAATCCTCTGATTCAATTAACTAATAACAAGATGTCCTCTACACGAGTTCAATATTCCCCAAGTACTTCCGATCAGTACTTCGATTCCTGCAAATGGTTTTTTATATGTTAAACAACGAAATGAAACAAAACCTGATGGTACAGATCTTCCTACGGGTGATGACCAAATATATATATCAGAATTCAAATTTTCATTACTTCATCCACTTTGTACCTATTCCAGGTTGAGTCTATCTTAACGGAACTTCACTTCTAGGTAGCATCAAGCCGGACCTAAATTATCCTTATAAGAAAGCTATATATGAACATCCTTGTTAATTATTCCACGACGACTGCTAAATCTCTCATCTCAAATCATGGGTTTTTTACAGTTCAAGATGAAGCTGCACTTATATAGATAAGCAGCAAAAGTCATAAATATACTTCTGAATTTTACGGTCGATATAAATGGTGATCATCTCTATCGAAGAAAGCTCCATTCTGCCATCTGTAGATTACAAGCAATCATTTCATCCCGCGTCATAAATCTAAATGCTCTTAAAAATAAAAAAGTAAGCCTACACACCCACAGACTGTATGTCAAAGCAACTGTTTTCCAAACTGATTGAAATGGACTTCATCTCTTGTTTGATAAGTGATAATAATTAATTCACCACAGTCTTCGGATTATGGATAAATTGAAATTCGCTTTTTGAATTAAACTACGCAAAAAAAGTACCCTATCTAAGAGAGTTGAAACCAGATATTTAATTTCACATCAAGGATATATCGAGTAAACATAAATATTCCTAACATTGTGAACGGAAATTTGCCACAGAAAGTAATAATAGGGATTGTGGATAGGCATGAAGCTTACTATTCAGGGATATATATAAAAATTCACCCTATAAATTCACACATTCTTCCGGACTTAACGGGGTTCCAGTATTAACATGTGAATCGGACTTCCATCTCATACATATGTACGGTACGAGATTCATGAATGATAATTAACCACATAACGGAAACCTAATAACTCTTCTGAATACTACGAGCCTTTATTAAGTTGACTATAAATAAGCACAATACTGATACTTGTGTGATCTAGTATATGTAGGGCGGGTTCATGGTTTTATCCTTGAAGATAACGCAAAGAATAGTAATGTTACCTACGCCCTATAATATTACTGCTGACCTTGTCACAGCTTGCTAATCGACTCAACTCATTTAACACACCATTTTGACCGCAAGGCACCCTTCACAGGGACTCAAGCGCATCTCCCACCTCACCATCTCTCATGTCCCCCCCCACCCTCGTTTTCGGATCACCGTTCTACAACCCTCACCCCACTTCCCCCTCTTCTCACTCCGTAGTAGGTTCCCCCGTCTACTGCCTCTTTTCCTCCGCAGATCATCCCACACCCCCACTCCCAATATCACTCACACAATCCAATCATCTGACAATTCGACAGAGTACCGTAACACTCGCTTGCACATCTCATCAAGACCTGACAAGTAAAGCAGGAAATACATTCGTAGTTTTCATCAAAACGACCGTCTCCGCTTTTATCTGACGCATAACGAGTGTTCGCCTAACTTAACGCAAATTAAGGGACTACATTAAAGATTGAGAGACTATCTGCTTTCGGCACTAAATTCAACCCTACACCATTGCCCCTCCTCGTCACATCAACCTAACCACCACCACGCCCACCTTCCAGCACCACAAGGCACATCCCAATTGGAAGCCTCACTCGTTGTACATCAGAGCAAAAAACGATGCTGCTTACCACCCATATATATCATGACTTCTTTGACGAACTTAAAACACGATTTTTTCCTTGACAACACCCCTATATCCAACTTAATTACACACCCCACCACAACGCAGCACCCCCATCCCTTATCTCTCCCTTCCAAAACTCAATAGCAGCATAAAGGTGTATACGCTTGTGTAAACAAACTACCATGTACCTTCACCCTCTCCCCTGTTCAACCAACTCCCTCCTTTATACTCTATTTTAACTCGTGGAGTCTCATTGTATATTATTTTCCATTATATGCTTTTTACATATGTATGTTCTAATCAACTCTGTAAATATATTTGATGTCTAATACAATTCTTATGTATGGCAGCATAAATTTGTTATACGTTTCTTACATCATCTGGAAATAATGCCCTTAACATACTGATATGATGAGAGATTTTACTATCCTTTCAAAAACTCCGTTATAATATATATAAATTAGGTTTCTCAGAGTCAACAAAACCAAACAATTTTGAATAAAAATAAACTGTTTATATATCAGACACTATTTCGTACATTTCTTTCATTACAATTTAAAAAATAAAAAAGTATTAAAACACAAAATAAAATAAGCAATTAACAAAAAAATATAAATAAAGTTTAAACAACAGATATATTATTATCTGCATCCTGAAAAACAGGAACATTGCTTATGTTGAACCTCTAAAATTTTAAAAGTTAATATGCAAGTAATAAAGGTAATTAACAAGGTAAGAAGGTTAATGCAGATTATTGATACTCTTAACATGCTTAAATTAACTAAAAACAGTTGAGTTAAAACGCAGTAAAGCAGTTAAAACATCATAAGATACATAATCCCTTAGCGTACACTCTATTGATTTATTAGATATTTACTGCTAATTAAAGTACTTATATATTCGTACCTTAATATCGTATTAAGACCCGTTATAAACATGTGAGTTCAAATGCAGTACGCAAGAGAGTTAAACGGCAGTTAGTCGCAGTGATCCAAAACATTGATGACATGAGTCAATACCGGAAGAATCAACAGGAGTCCAGGCAGATAAAGGCAGATAAAATCCACAAAGCACTAACTATCCCTGGGTGTTAGGTAATTACCCTCTATATGAATTTACAATGATTTACTGACTTTAAGGTAGTAATATGTATATGTTTTATAATTCCTCTTCTTTCTCGATCAAATGTGAGGCGAATAAGAATGAACTCATAGTTACATATTATGAAAATAGAATAAATTCTTTGATATTCTTTAATTATAACAATTGTATCATTTATTTTTAATAGTGTTGCGCGCGCAATTCTTGGTCGAGAATTATTTTATCGCACGCGGCGGCGGTTACTGTCTCAAATATGTAACTCTTTAGCGGGCGCAACGCTTTCGGCGGGCGGGAATTATTGCGCCTGCGGGCGCACGCGGCGGGCTGGTTTACGCGGCGTGGGATCAAACATGCGGATCGCGACTACAATCTCTGGACTTTGAAACGTTGCGTTTTCACATGTCTCATATGTGTAGCTCTTTAGATATATATTATGTCATGCTAGAGTAAGTGCTTATAAGTGTTAAAAAAATACTAACTGTCATTAGCTATGGACAAGTCATCCTAGCAACTGTTTAATTACACCAATATCGGTTCCTCACAGTTTGTTCAATCCATTGTTCATTTACATTATGCCGTAGACAACCTTCATTATTTAATGGGCTATTGCCGGCGCCTCAGGGTATGAGCTAGAAAAGGTTAAAAAAGTGGCTACCTCATCTCCGTGGCATATGTGCTCTATTACACTATTTTATTAGGCATCTAATAATACTAATCGTAGAGCAACATACTTACATATATTATAATATTTACAACACACTCTCCCTCCTCTCCCGCCCCAGAAACTCCATATATATTGATCACTCATTGGCTACACCGTCATATTTTTATATTTATTATGCATAGCTTACACTAATGTAGCAATTTCTATATATAAAATACCAGTGAATACATATAATTCAATCGTAACTAAATAATAATCTGGCATACTAACAATATAACAATAATATAATTATGAGCACATTATTTTAAAAATCTATACATTACATTTTATATTCCTTACTTTAAAATACTTCGCCTATTAGACATTAAGCTACCTCAGTATGATGAGTATCTATAATACATATCCTTACGCCTGTCCCCGAATAGGCTTTAAGAGTGAGTCTGGGAACTACTCATTAAGCCTATCAAGTTAGCGTTTGAGGCCCCTTCAAAATTGTTTACCCAACTGTATTATATATATATATATACTTATTTATATAAAAACATATGTGAACATTTCATGTGGACTCAATAAGACAATATGAAAGAACTTTTCAAGACAAATCCAACCATATATAATAAATATCATAATATAATTATATATATATATTAATAATCAATGTGTTTAAATATATATATATATTATTGACAAATAAAGTTTATGTAACATTTATATATACGATGTAGGCTTAATGGAATATTATATATTATAAATATAATATATATATAGGATGTACGCTTAAGGTGAATATATATAAGAGAAATGGACCCTCGCGCAGTGCCATCACGCCTCGTTAGGATTGAGATGGTGGTGTAAAAAAAGGCTGCGGGGTATTCTTAGGATACAAGGTTGTAGGTCGCTACCGGCTAGTTGTTTAATGTAGCAGTAGGTGCGAGTGCTTGGGTTCGAGACAGGGCTCAGAGATGAAGATAGAGATAATAACCAGTGATGGATCTAGCGTTATACTAGATAACTGAGGTTCCAATGGCTATTCAGCTATGTGTTTAGGCACGGTGGTAGGCTCTCAGAGTTGAGGAACGGCATGCTGGTGTGTACGAGATAAGAAGCGTGTATGTTTGGTGTAGGCTGGGTGTGAGAAAGTGGGCTGTCCGAGGTTGGTTAAACGCTCGTATAATATCATATGTGGTAGAGCTGGGTGTCGACGGTTAAAAAGCATTCGACTTTTAGCTTTACGAGAAGGATTGGGCTCAAGGTTTAAGTAGCGTAGGGTGTGCTGTCAGAATTGATGTATGTGTGTGTTGGTGTGTGTGTTACTTATAATTTTATTGACGCGCTATGCGCTTATATTATATATAAGATGACGCGCTACTACGCGTCGTGAGCTTGTAAGTAACTGTTCTTCATTGATGAGGTTTACGAATTATAATACACCTAGTTAATATTCAAACAGCAGGAATAACACTATTATATAAGTTGTGAGATCTGCTGAGTCAAGAGGTGTCTACTCACGTGACTATAAGGGATGGTTCAGGAGATATGGAAGAGTAATTTGAGAGTAGTGAGGTGTGGAGGTGTTAAGTATAATATCTTTTACCATCAGTAATTAGTCACCAAAAATAATCGAAAGGACCATAAGGGTTGGTCGCAAAATTAGGTGTAGGTTGAATTACATAATGTACTACTTATCACGTCATGAGTTTAGTTATTTGATTTAATGACGTTATTTATTTGTTGTCGAAAGGCTATGTTACCCTTGTCTTCATGGTCGTCAGGAACCACGTAACATCGCGAACGAAACGCGGGCTAACCGTGAATGGAAAAGGGTGGGGTCCGGAATTTGCCGCAATTGAGAGTTTTGTCCCTAAATATTTTAGGAGGTGGTATTTTGATTGTGAAGCCACATCGGTGTTTTCGAGCCGAGCGGGAAGGAAAGTAATAAAAAATGTGCAGAGTGTTGGACATTCAGCATAAGAAGACGAAAAACGGACGGGATTAGGTGGAGAGAGAAGTTTTGTTCCTGCTTGGATTTCTAGGAATGATAAAAATCGGTAGTTTAACCAGCCTGGCAATAGTTGAGGTCACGGTAGGGTATGTCCTGAAAACCGGGAAAGTTATTTTCGGGAAAAAGGAAAGACGCGTATAAAGTTATATGTAAGGTTTATGTTCAACTTAGAAGAGAACAACCCGCTTCTCTACAGAAAATATTAGGCACATAAGAACTATGATTGGCCTGCTGGAGGAAAGATAGAAGTGGCCAACCAATTAGACGAATCCGATCGGATAGAAAGTACGTGCTATTTATGGGTTGTGAGTGGTTGGTAGTCCGAGGTTCAAACAAGAGTAATTGAAACTCAATGTTAGGAAGTAAAGGCCCCAAAAAGTGTCAAGTAGTTGTATTAAAAAAAGTTTGCTAATGCGAAAGCCATTTCAATATTAGCAATGAAAATGTCACAAGAAAGGATGGACAAAAAAGGTCAAGGTAAGTATTACAGAAAATTCGGCTCAAAATAGAATGTTCGAGCTGGCTCAGAAATATAGGTGTCAAATGTGAGATAGCCAGACTTTGCAGCGGTCGTGACAACTTGTGCGGGATCGCGGAACATCTTGAGGGCCTTCCCCTGGTCCTACTAGGCTTGTGGATGATGATGTGAATGAATTGATTTGATACATACTAAAGGTAATTGGTGATTGATCAGTTACATAATAACTAATCGCCTGGATGTTAGTATATAGGTATGCCACGATGTGTTAGAATTAGTTGATCGGTATATGCTTAGTAGAAGGGGGGTCATATTAGAGATACTAGGGTACGTTATACTTATATATATATCGCATAGCCCTAGATGCTTATAT